>CATIWR010618225.1:0-29108 GCA_949677035.1 Omphalea diandra | reverse complement strand
TAGATAATTTCTACTTTAATTCACTTTGTGAAATATATACTGTGGGTTGAGATATTTAAATTTATTCTTTTTATAGTTTAAAATATATATATATATATATATATATATATATATATATATATATATATTGCTTCAAAAAGAAAGATATAAGAACTTATTTTATTAACATTTTTATTTGAAATTAGTAATTGAACAAGGGATGTATCATTTTAAAATTTAAAAGTTGATTATATGATTAACTTTAAATATTAACGATTATATAGTATGGTGGTTTTTGATTGACCTAAAAATCTAACTAACATGAAAATAATTCAATCCGAAATTAATATGATCCAACCCATTTTGCCACTATAATAAATTATGATTATAAAGATATTTTACAATTATTTTTCTTAGGTTCATTTTTCTTTATAGTTGTTTTCCATCATGTTGGGAATTTCTTTGAATTTTTTCTTTCCAAATTGAGTACATAATTTTAATGTTTATCATTCATTTTTATATTTATTTTAATCAATTTTCATATCATTTTTTTTCATTTTCGATAATTTAATCAACTTAATTAAACTATTCAAACACGACTATGATTATCATATTTTTCACATATTTTTTCAATATATTATGTTTGCCATACATTTTTCAATACATTATATAAACATTAACTATTAATTTTACATCTTATTTTTATTCACATTCGGTATTCTTACTAATTTTTTATAATTACACCCACAAAAATTATTTTGCTAAACATGCAGTGAAAAATTACTGTTCACATCCAATCACTCTTGACACTTTTCCATTAATATTATGTTATCATGGAAGATTCTTTGAGTTTCGAGTGTTATTTAGATTGGCATGAATACATATTTCTATAAAAACACACTTATTTTTAAATGATTTATTCTTTTCATCTCAAAGGTGTGTATATATATATTGAATATACCAATAAAATGACTTTAAAATATGAAAATTGGCAAACTTGACTTCTTACAAATTTTGAGTTCCCAAATACTCTGATTATCCATGCCATTATCCAAAGCTAATCCATAATATTTGGTCACCCCAACACAAAGTATACGAAAGAGAAAAAGGGAACTA
Source organism: Omphalea diandra (assembly GCA_949677035.1). Taxonomy (NCBI): domain Eukaryota; kingdom Viridiplantae; phylum Streptophyta; class Magnoliopsida; order Malpighiales; family Euphorbiaceae; genus Omphalea; species Omphalea diandra. The sequence goes on along the minus strand of CATIWR010618225.1, from coordinate 28,013 downwards.
AACAAGTTTTGCATCACTGCGTTTTAAGATCGCCCAGAAAAAAAAATAATTAGGTGTTAATATTTTTTAAAAAAAAGATAACAAATATTAAGTATGAAATATTCTTACCATTAAATTTTTGTAAAAAAAAAATGATATAAACGAGCCAGGACGTAATGTTCTATTTTCTGGACAAGAAAAAGTAATGAGCAAACCAAGTCATAAAGATTGAATCGGTCTTATGCCAATTGCCACATTTGACAAGTATTCAGCTGCCTTTGAGCAATTTCGGCCTCTTGTAAGTATAATATACTGCCTTAGCCTCATGCATCCACTCCAATGGAACCCTCAAATCTTCCATAAGTTGGCATTCTGAATCTTGTGAAAACCTAAACAGTACTGGAACAATATTTCGTGTACAACAGTAGCTGAAAGCAACTGAAAATCTTCATGATAGGGCATGTGCAGAGCCACAAATTTGGGTTGACTCACGAGTCGAGTAAAGATCGAGTCAATTTTAATTAGTTTATGGATTTGACTCCGGTCAAGTCAGGTTTAATCCAAAAATTTTCAACTCATTTCGAATAAAGTTATTTCAAGTTTTTTTTCCAAATTTAGTTGGATTCAAGTCACTTTTTTTGAGTGAATTCAAATCGAATTTTTAAATCAGATCAGAAATTGCTACTTCTATACCTGTATATAGGCTCTTATTTAATAAAACTAAGTAGCAAGTAGTAAATTTTCAGAATCCCAACGTCAGCCCTTCCTGTTTAACCTACTTAATTATAACATTAATCCTAAAAGCAGAACGTGATGACATGTGGAATCTATGCAAAACAGTAGCCAAGCCAGGAACGCCATTCTTAATCCCTTTATTATAATTTTCATTTCACCAAACTTTGGATTCACTTACGAATTAATTCGATCATGAAACAATCTCAATTATACATGTATGGTATTATATTGTATTTTTTATTTTTGGAAGTGATAAGTTTTTGAATTTATTGTATGTGTCCACCTATCAAATAAAGTTTAATTATGTATCATTGTATCATTAAACAAAGACCACAAACTTATAGGAATCAGTATTGATTACACAATGATTACCGGTTAAACATGACAGGTTGAGTTACTCTCTTTATTATTATCATCTTGAGAGTTTCATCTTCATAATAAGTGTTAAAATAAAAATATTACTTCCTATTGCATAGTTTACAATCTATTAATTCAACCTAATAAGTCTCAAAAAAAAAAAGAAAAAAAATTTACTGGTCCATGGGAATTTATCCATTGGTATTGTTTGACGACTCAACACTAAGCATGGCTACGTAGCTTATGACTTACTTTTTTCGGTGCATATATGAGATAGCCTGACAGGTTAACAAATGAAAGAATATAAGCAGCAATGCAGCATAGTTTCAAATGCATAAACATATCTGAAATCACAAGTCAATATCTAGATTTTGTCAACTAGGATTTGTAATGATCTTTGGACTTAGAAGTTTTCTTCTTCCCTTCTCACGTGCAAAATATAAGATATTGAAGCTTAAATTATTATATATAGACTGCAAGGTCCACAAATATATGTAACATTTGATTTGTGTCGTTGTACGTATATTCTAGTCAAAACCTAATACTTCCATAAAAAAAAATATCGAATATTGAGGAGGAATATATACTGAATCATTGATGGAGACAATCATAGATGTGCAGGCCTGGCCAAATATATTGCACGCATGCTTGTAAATAGTCAACCCTATGTTGTATTCTATTGGATTGGTTGATGGTTCTATAATTAATGAACATACATATATGTTGATCATAAGATTGATGCATGTTGCTTAGCAATTTAGAATATGTTTACTAGATTAGATAAACACTAATTAATTTGTTTTGTTAATCTTCTTAACAAATGAGTTAAACCCAAATCCAATATACTCCTATTAAAAAAATAATACATAAAATGACTTAAATCTAAATCTGCGTCTGACCCATTATTATCTTTACTCTACCCTAAAAGACAAAGAAAATAAAATATAACTATTCATTTTGATAAATTGTTCTGGTATTTTGAGTGAATGGTAAATTAAAGATCTCATGACTGAACAATGAAATTGTTATTCCCCACCATAAGTTATTTATGATGAATCTCATAGAAGTTGTTGGCAAGTTCCTTCATGCATGTTATGTTCTCCTTACTCATTTCATGTGGGTATAGATGACAAGTGAATTTATTTCCAAAGAGCATGAAGCAGAAACAAATAATCAACATGGAAAATCCTCAACCTAACCAAATTTCAAACTATCCTGTTGATGGGGAAGTCCGACACTTATTTACAAAAAACACTGAGCCAAGAATATTTGATGGGTTTAACTCTGATTGGAGATTCCAATAATCCGACACTTATTTACAAAAACACTGAGCCAAGAATATTTGATGGGTTTAACTCTGATTGGAGATTCCAATAACTTCTTTAAAACCCTACCAAAATCATTGTTGAATACCATCGCCATAAATGGATTGGAAGTCTAGGTCTACACACCAAATTGCAAAAATTGGGTGATGATGAGGTATGAAAGGGAGAATAAGAGTTTCAAATTGGATAAAATTGACTGGGTTGATGTTATAGTAAAAAGTGAATTTAAGGTTGGTGACAATATCCATTTTTGGTCATTGTATCATGTGGATGTCGGTCCACAAGGAATTCTAAGCTTCCTTGTTCAGAAGGTAATTACTAATTAATTACTAATTAACAACATTAATTAGCTTGTTTTATCACATTATTATTATATTTTTGAACAGGCTTCCGATGAGAGTGCCAGTGCTTAAGCTGGGAATGCATGCAATTATTGATGATGGGGAGGAGTAGTTTCTGATGATCTGCTGGTGATAATATTTAGTCAATTAAATATATAGACAAATAAAAGTTGCAAAGGAGCTTTTTTTTTTTCCCCTAAGTATTACAATTTCATGTCGTAATTTATATAATATAATATAGTGAGTTGCACTACAAGACTTGCAGAAAATTTACGTGTAACTTCTTGTTTTTTAATATTGAGAAGCGAAATTATATTAACATAATTCGAGGTCTGATGTAAATTTTTAAATAATTTCACTTATTATTAAAATAAAATATTAATAATTTAGCTAATTAAAACTTATTATCATCATCAAAACGTAATTAAATTCATCTTTCATTTTTATTTTCGTTAGTAATATAATATTTAAAGATTATTTGATTTTTATCAATGAGCTAAAATTTCAAATAATTTCTCAAATACACCTAAAAATTAAAAGGTTCACTTAATATTAATAAGTGGCCGAAATTAAAAAAAAAAACATTTATCCCATTAAAAAGGAAAAACACAAAAAACAATTGATGACTTTTTATCGTACAAAGAACAGAATTGGGTTACTCACTAGCAGCCCAAGTTTGCCCACTTTGCCCAGGCCCAAAAAAAGCCCAATTAAAACTGGCTTCTGTCTTCGCTTTCTCGTTCTCCCCCACTTCATTTACCGGTGCAGCTCTGCTTCTGCTCTCTCAGTTGGCGCACGGTAAAGTTTTATTCTTGCTGCATTATTTAACATAATATTTAAATTTTATTTGTTGGGTTTTTATTCTTTATTTGATTCTTAAAAGAATTTATTGATATATGTGGGTAGATGTTTTTACGTATACTTATTTTGATCTTCGTTATGAATTTATAATCAGATATATCAAGTTAATATGGAATTATTGAATTTAGAAATTAAAAATAATAATTTATGAAACTATTTCGATTGAACTTCTCATTAATTGAATTGAATCACTATCAACTGAATCTGCAATCAATTGCCTAATTCTTCAAATAAACATTAGAATTATATGATAAGATGATGGATGGCCTAACAGAAAAATAGAATTGATTGAGCTCATATTCAATAAGTGATTCATATGGGAAACTAAAAGCATGCATTTCTGTTTATATAAACAATGGAATTTTTTTCCCTTATGTCTTGAATGTGCGTTGCTTTGATCTTTTCATTTTTGTGCGAGTCTTTGGTCTAAAGTTGTGCCCTTTTCTTTTTTTTTCTCTCCATTTTGATGTGTAGTGCAAATATGGGGCGTTGTTTTACTGGGTTGATTTGAAAAGGAGGGTGGTGGGTTTTGTGATGTAGGTGTTTGATTTTGAGTGGATACTGGTGGTGTTACTAGTGTAAATTTGGGTGGTACGGATTAAAACCCAGATCTGTGTTATTGCATGCTAAATGGGGGTCTTAGTGAATTCTCTTGGTGGGTTTCTGTTGGTTAGTTTAATTTTTGCGGAGATTTGAACAAAGTTGGATTTTGGTGAGTTCAGAATTTTGAGGAGGGAAAGAAGCTAAAGATATATTGTAAGGCGTTTTTGAGGATGTCAGGAGCCCCAAGTGCAATGTCAATTGATGTGGCTGATTCCTAACTAAGTTTGTGTTGGAACCTACACCCACTGGGAAAAACAAGGCTGGGTCATTGAGTTCAAGGAACCTGCCTTGAAACAATCGAGAAAGGTTGAAGCACCTTGCGAGGAAGTTCTTTTTTTTTTTTTTTTTTTACACCTTTTGTATTTTTTGTTTCTTGGGTTTTCTTTTTCTCTTGTTTGATTTGTTCTGTTTTAATTGCTATTCATGAATTCTTTTTTTTTTTTTGTCATTTCATTTATAAACGAAAACTTCCTTTTAAATGTGGCCAAATGTCATTACAGATGCTATAATCTTGCTATCTCTTCTATCTGCCTTATTTCTGGGTAGCATAATATTCAGACTAATTACGTGGTTGTTGCTGGTTAGATGAATAGTTAGTGCTAGTAGGCTACCATGGGCAGTTAAAAAGAAAGCAGTTTTAGGGATGTGATGGTTTAGAGAAGTTGGGTCTTATGTAACTATAAGAATAAGAAATTTAAAATTTTTGAATTATTTTGTTCAGTTTCATGTTCAATTTTTGTGTTTTCTGCTTCTGCTATTATATTCTTGATATTTAATAATGCCTGACTTAGTGAACCATGTAATTATGTCTTCTGTTGTTGTGTCAAACGTCAATTATGATCTCATAGTATGTTGACTAGCTACTTATTCATGATCTTCTGTTTGAAGATCAAGAACCTTGAAAACAAAGAGGAAGATGCCTCATAGAACACGGCCTTTGACAGCTCTTTTGGTGTTTACTGGACTCAATGTTATCTTGGTGTCAACAATTACTCCAGTTTATGATTTTGTGTGCTTTCTTCCTTACTGGGAGAGAAGGGTATGTTCTCATCCTTTTAAAATTTCTCTGACTGGGGAAAACTCTATTTTGTCCATTACATAATGAAGGGATGTTAATTAAATGGTTAATGACCATATTCTTTGCCTCAGTAAAATGCTGGTTGTGCATTACGCTAATATTGTATGCATTGAATATCAATCAAGAGACTGCTCACGGCCTTGCTCCAGTAACAACTCTGTATACACATGTAACAAGTGTTTTCGGTTTTAGAATGACAAGTTTAAGCAATTTATCTTCGTCACATCCTTAGTGTGATTACCTATCTGCTTAGTTTGATTACATTTAAGATAAATATTAGGACTGTTGTTTATGGTTTTTATTCTCCATTTTTATGGACATTTTGTTGATGTGCTTAGTCGCCATGTATAAATTCTTGTAGCTGCCACTCATATTGGATGAAAACAGAAACACGATGGCCCATGGGTGATATGGGTTTTTCAACTTAACAGAATTCTACAACTTTCTAATCACGGAGAGCTATATTGGGTTTTTTGCTGTTGGGAAATAAGTTAGTCAAATTAATGAGTTTTTAGTACTCTGACCAACTGAAGGGTTTCATGACAGTCCAGATTAAAAGGGAAAGATTGTCCAAAAGTAGGATATAAAATCTTCAACCAATGGTGCATCACCTTTTAAATGCCTTGTATTCATTGTCAGTATTAAATAGAAAGAATTGAAAAAATATATAAATAATACTAACATGACTGATCTTTTACATTCATGGATGATGTGCTACACTCTAATAACCCGCAGGATTTGCGTCAGACCGTCATTTCTTTTAACAACAGTTTCTTTTCCCATCCGATTATTATTTCCATGAAGTTGATATATTTTATATGTGCATTTATTAATGCCAGCTCCGACTAACGCCTTCTCATGATCCATTTATTGTGAAAGGAACATGACTATGATGCATTTAAGCTAATTAAGCTGATCACTAACAACAAAGAAAATTGGCCTTTTGAATGGCAAATAAGCCGTGTGGGTTGTGATTAACTTTCCAAGAATGACGTATCGAAAGAATAGTCAAGAGATGCCTCCTTTGCTGATATGTTTGGGAACTAAACAGTGTGGCGTGTATCTTGCTAAGGTTTTGACATATCAAATGAATAATCAATGAACTCTCCTTTAACTGTTTGAGTCATACATTTAATGATATTCTTGTTTACGACTTATGCATGATTTGTTTCAGAGAGAACATGGACGCCAACAACGTGAAGCTGCTTTAACAAATGGTTCTACATGAACAAAGAAGTGTACTGAAGTTCAGGCTACCACTGTAGTTGGTTTTAGATGAATGTTCAACGACATTTGGTGTGGCAAGCCCCCTCCTGTTCTTGGCCATAGTGGATAATAAAAATAGCTAAGAAGCCTTGCTGTAAACTCATGTATGAGCCCTCCTTATAACAGACTCTGAAGTTTTGTAGCAGACAATTATGTAACTGCGTTTCAAACAGATCTTTTAGCATTAAAAACAATTTCTCACATTATACAAACTTCTCACATAGGTTTTGCATCTATCGAAGCTTGCTTGATTTTATTAGTTTACTCCAGTCCTTAAACTATATTTGGTTAATTTTCTAACCAAATTTAAGAAATTATTATGGGGGTAATAATTTATTGATTGAATGTCTTATAATATTCCTTAAATATTTTAGCTAATCAGCTGTTTCCAATTTCATCATCAGCCCAACAAAAGGGTAAAAGACCAAGTCATCAGCTGCATTTGATTGAGTATATTCAATTCCTGATGCTAAGGAACACATAGGAATGATGAGACGAACACCACATTAAGTCAATAGCCAGAATATCTTAGGTAGATTCCACAATTGCCTTAATGTCTTCCAGAATGATTATTAACAAGAAAGCAAAAGGTGAAAAAAGCAAAGACAAGAAAATGCAATTAATTAAAAAGTTGTGCTTCAAAGTATATGCTTAGAAGATCCTATTTACGTCATTGCTACCCCTACAAAAAACCCACATACCACACCAAGTTTTCACCCCTCAAAGCCCTTGGAGGCATGAGGGGATGATATATATGAGATCCTCTCTACAACATATACCCTTCCAAAATTTTTGATCCCACCAGGACGTTCATCCTATTTATGGGTTTGGTGGCCAGCTGCGGTGAAGGTGACTATTGAAGGAGAGAGGATGAGGAAAATGAAGAGTATTATTACAAATATGGAAGTAAGGTCATGATGGTTTTTATACCATTAGGGCAACTATGATCCTTTGGCATTGTATTCATGTGAATATTATTCATATGAATATTGTTGGACACATTATGTTACCAGGCTATTTTAATGGGGAATTATGTGTTATCTTTTGCTCTATTCTACTATCTGTTTTCTATCTTTTTTTGGTTACAACTACCACTTGTTTCATTGTTATTAGTTAGTTGATAATGGACTCAATAGATGATTTTTCTTTAGGTTTTCTTGTAATTGTTTTCATCTTTTTAGTCTTCGTGATGTGAATCTTAATATCTCATGCTTCTCCTTTTTGAATCAATATCTTCTTTCATTTCTTGGGAATTGTGGGACAATTAGTAGTCTTAGCTAGTGAAATTCCAATTCATGTTCAAGCGAATTAAAGTTGGTTTTGAATTTGTTGTTATTGTTATTAACTCGGATGACTCAGTTATTGTTGACAATCTCTCTCCCGTTCCAAGCTTCTAGGCTCTCTCTTTTACTCCCTCTCACAAAGTCCATCTGTCCAACCTCTAAATTACTCATCAACTGATAGGTCATAGTTACATTCTTACTTTTAATTTATTGATTGTCGTAAGCATTCATTCTATGTCATTTCAAGAGTTGCTATTGGTGCTTGAAGAAGGTGCAAACTTACTAGGACTACCATAAATGAATCTATTATTTGGCAAGTGATGTCATTTTCAGGAATGTAAAGTGATTCATAGAAATTATTAAATATTAAAATTATATAATTACAACTATAAAATTACACTGCCTTCGCTACATTTCCAATTATCTGTGTGACTACGAGTATCAATTAGGGCTGAGCACAAGCTGCAAAAATTTTTGAATAGGATCGAAGAATCGAATTGGATTAATTTAGAACCGAAAAAAAATCTCGAAAATAAAATAAATGAGATGGTTTCGGTTCTTTACGTATCTCCGGACCAAAAATCGAACTTGAACCATCCTGACTTTGAACCGAACCGAAATCACTAAAACAATGATTTAATTATTTATATGATAAGTAAAACTAATCAATTTTTTAATTTAAATATTAAATTTATCCATTTCATTTAATTATTTAGATGGTTTATCCAAATAAAATATGTAATGATGATTATCAACTATTTTATTCATTTATTATGAATTTTTTCTCTTTTTAATTGAATGGTTCAATAAAATGTTTAACTAATTATTATTAATATGAAAAAATTGTATATTAAATCCAGAACTTTCAGATGTTTTTACAAATAAATCTTGTCCTTTTTAAAATTTTTAAACATATAAATTTTAATATTCTTCATAAATATAGTCTCAGGACATGACATGGCAAGTACGAACTGAAAGTAATGATAACATGGCATCTGAAGCAAAACTGAATTCTCATAAGATTTGATGACAGCCCCATCATCAAAGGGTTGCGTTTCTGCCTTAATGAATCAGTATGTTTAAAGAAAAGAAACATTGCGTTTCTATGCCCATAAACTAGCTTCAATAGGGAGTTAGGGCTGAAACGCGAATGTCACTATCTTCTCCAAGGGGTTTTTGACAGCAAGGAAAATAAGAACTGTTCGTTACCATTGGTTCTAGGACCTACAAAGCAACTTTGAGATTTAGGTGAATTGAAGATGATTATGCAGCAATGAAGCTAAATAATAGCAGTCTGAACATTTTCGATATTGATGATATTTTCCCTTTGTTTATGTGTAGTACTAGTTATGCACGACATTGATTTTGCGGTTACATAGTATTGGTTTATGCATGTGGTATTTTAGTTTTGTTCTAATGAAAATTTCAAGCTTTGATGGCTCCATAATGCCTTTACAAACTGATATGATGTCAGAAATTTTAGTAGGAGAGGAAAAGAAAATTGTAGTACCATTTTGGATTATCATTCATAAATATGTTTAGTTGGCCAAGATTCGTATGTCAATTATTTAATCTTCAATGTTCACTTGGCTTACTTATTCTTCTTATTTGGTTAAGAAAACATGTGCAATAATGTCTAGTTGGCTCTTTAGAGAAGGCCTGAACCAAGCCAATATATTCAATAATTTAGCTTTTATTTGATTATTCTAATTAGCTCAGTCTCACTACTTATTTATGCTTCAGTTTATTTCTCTATCAGCAACAAAATCCAAATCAATTGCAAAACTACAATGATATATAGATACCATAGATAATTAATCAAGTGAGGTTCACTCAATTCTCAAACTTAACTTTACAATGACATCCATCATAGCCTTAGTAGAACTCCTGCCAAGTTCAACAGCCTTCCTTACTCCACTCCTCAGTTCTGCATCATCCATTATCTTCATAATCTTTTTGTCTATCTCTTCTTCCTTCACTAACCTTTCATTCCCTATACCCCATGCTTTCTCCATTAACCCCAGGCCTGCCTTTTCCAAGGCGTTCACCTTTTGATCACCATGCAATGGACAAGCCAATATTGGTATCCCTTGTGAAGCTACTTTAGTCGCCGAGTTCCATCCACAGTGATTTATAAATCCTCCAGTAGCTAGAGCATGAATCTTCTGCTGGTTAGCCCAACCCTTAACCGTCATACCCTTACTCTTTATTCTTTTTGAAAAAATACTCACTTAGCATTGATGAGTCTTTATTTCATTAGAATAGCTTTTATGCATTAGGATGGTCCAACCATTCTTTATATAGATATGTTGTGGCTTTTATTTTTGTTCACTCTTTTGGGGCTTTTCTTTTAGTTTATTTGAAAGATGTTTATAATTATTGTTTTATTTTTTTTCTTTTATACCAGAGGGTAATTCTTTGTAGCTGAACTCGAAAATTCAGTAAGAGGCCAATACCAGGCGAAGTACAACTAAGATAATGGATTAAAATAAAGAAATACGTTTCAATGTTATTAAAATAATCATATAGCCCTAATGATATTTTAGTCTCGTGAATTATTTGTGAGATTAATCTCATTCTGTAATTAAAAAATGCAGGAGAGGGTCTAGAGGCACTCATTAAGAAGGGAAGAACATGCGGTTTATGTATTAGAAAGTGTGAGAATGTGGGAAAAGCTAGCCTTTGGTGGATCAAATATAAAAAAGGGGATAAAATTCCCAGTGACACATATCTGTATATGTATGCAAACGATAAATTCACCTGATATGTCTCATTTATTGGATATTTCAGAGTGTTTCCTAATACACTATTCCAGTTCCTTACAATCCTAATCCCACACTATTCTAGTTCCTTACTATCCTAATCCCATAGTCCCATAACACTCCATATTTTTGCATGATTTACAAATATATAATGCCTGTATAACAATATCTATGTGATGGATCAAAGGTTCATGTGAGCCAAATTAAGTAAAAATCTGATATTCACTTTGCAATAAAAATAGTATGTTTAGTTTTGTTAATGCCAAAATATAACATAGTTAATTGATTGGAAGTGAAAGGGCTACTTCAGCATGGGATAGATTTTTACATGGCATCATCATTATATGTGTCTTTGAATAATACACAAAAAAAAAAAAAAGGAAAAAGGCATATTGGTTGTATTACATCAATTCAGTTACTGCCTCATCTATGTTTTATTATGTTAAATAATTATGTTGTGAGTTGGTAGACAAGTTTAGTGGCAGTTAAAAAAGATGATTGTGTTAATATTATTTATAGTTATTGATTGTGTGATATTTGTAAAAACTAGGTGTTGTAGAGGTGACTGAAGAAAGTATATAGTGAATGGAGCCATTCACTATATTCTTCCATCATGGGGGCAGCTTTGTGCAGAAAAACAAATGGTAGACTTGGGTTGATGGACAATTAACATACTTGGACATATATGGACCTAATACATTCAATTACCACTCGTTTTAGCGAGATGTAAGAGCGTTGAGTTATTCTGGCATAAGCAGGATAGCATACTCAGAGCCTGGGGGTTTCATTTAGTGATGGTCAAGAATAGATGTCTATGCAGAGTGCTTCCAAGAAGAAGAGGGAGACAATGAAGAAGTTGAAGCTTATCAAATCCGAACTGATTGTGTAAACAGTGTAACATCTATTTATGAAAGAGATAATAATAATGAGAATGAAAGAGATAATAATAATGAGAATGAAGATGGCCTCAATCCGTTGTTGCATTACTTGGGTGATTTGATACTACTTTATACAATGCAAACCCAATACATTAGATTATTCCAAACTGATAAAGCCTCAAATGCTTCTCCTGGAATCTTTTAGTTGCATCAATTGCTTCCAACTTTAATCGCAGTTCATAAATTTCATTACAGCAGCAATTTTGCTGTTTTTTTTTTCAAATGCCTTATCTCATTCTTCATTCTATTCAACAAATACACTATCTAAGCATTGCTCCTCTCTTCATGAAATTCAAAATAGTCACAATAGTATCCCTGTAATGATTTCAATGAAATCCATAAAAAGTTCACAACAATAAACATCATAAGATATATTACAAGGATATCTAAACTAAACACGAGAAGATTTCCCTGTAAATCTGAAAAATCAAAATGATTACTGACAATATATGAAAATCACTAGAAATTACACACTTCCACATCTTGATAGGTAAGAACACGCAAATAAACAACTCTTTTCCTTCTGCTTTTGTATTCATTGTATCGCAAGAAGAAATAACCAAGGTAATAAAATCAATTGGAAACATCTTTGCCTGTAGAAGGACACAAAATACTGATCAATGTTATGGTTTAGTTGGCCTGGCATGTAGAGCTAAATGGCATCAGTTACTGCACTTACCTGGATTAGTGCCCATAATGCCCAAAATAAGTGTGAATATAACATGAAAGCATTGGTCTCTATATATAGAGCTTCAACATCCTTGTCAGATACCAGTAGATGGAAAAACAACCAAGTCTAGTTCTTTATTTAACATACAAATGAATGAAATTCAGAACATCGTGCAGTTGATATAGCTATATTATACAGTCACAGGTGTAACAAGACTTTAGCAATGGAACTCTGCCTCAAGTGCAAGTCTACAATATAAAAGCCATTGGCACTCATCCAGAAAACATCAAAATTAACTTCCCAAACTCATCGCCCAATTCTAATTATATGTTGTAAAGGTAAAATGGTATCAAAAAAGAAAGTATTGAGGATAAGTACATGAACTTTCTAGCAAACTAAAAGTGAGGTACATGAATAAGAATTCAGACTAATAAACCTTGCTATATAATATATATTACATATGTATATATTATACATAGCAACAAGGTGAAAGTGCTTGAGTCTTATTCTGAGTCTCAAAAGTAGAGCTGGAACAGGAAAGAACTAATTTTTCAGAGTTAGGTGGAGTTTCAATTTGGTGCATTGCAGGTATTTTGTTCTCATACATATGTTGTCTTCTAGAATAATGTTACTTGACATTATTGATTTTCTAAACTCATGACATGTTCAAGAATTAAGGTTGTCTTCAGAATCCATCAAGCTTGAAATTTTGAAAGCCCAGAAGAGCTATTCAGATGAATCTACTTGCCTAAGTTGGTTGGTTATTGCTAAAATGTTCTCAATTTTATGAGAGCAGCGATGTTGATTTTAAAGATTAAGTTTTGATCACTTTCACGGTTAAAGTTTAAAACATTAATAGATGCAAGTGAGAACTAACATATTGTTCTTGCTGAAAATCGGAAGATGTTTACTAAGCTACAAGATTTAAAAGGCGCCACCATTTAGTCTTTGCTCTATAGTTTTGTAATAGTGCAGTTTTCAAGATAATTTTTCAATTTAGTTTTTTGATACAGGAAACATTAGAGTGTATTGTCAGATTAGACCATTGTAGCATGGGCAAGCTGGAAATGGACAACAATAGAGCATATTGGCAACAATGGAGAGTGTATTGTGTTTTTTTTTTTTTTTTTTTCATTTAATCAATGAAAAGCAAATACAAGATGCTATTTTGAAAAGAAATCTCAACTAAAGACATGGTAGTCTAGGAAAATGAAAAACAAATTCGCGCTCTAACCTAAAACGAACAACCCGTGACGGCCCAAGATCTTTAGGATACCTAGTATAATACCTTGAATTTCATATAAGCCAGACCAAGAAAAAAACATGTTCTCAGCTTCAGCATAAAAACCAGAGCAAGAAAACTCATTACAACATAAAAGCAATAGGAAATGTTGTTATGAATACTAATTTGACGTGAAATGATTCTATTGACACCAAGTTACCATAAGCCACATTTAGTGTAGGCAGAATATGAAATATAAATGACACTTACTTGCATGAGAAGCATAAATGACTGATCATTCTATCAAAAAACAATTGATCCTCCATATGATAAAAGCATACAACAATCTCACAAGTCCAGTTCTAAGTTATCCTGAGCAAGATGTATTAATTTCTTGTACATGTTACTAAACCCAAACTTGTTATACATTATATATAAAATTAAGAAAATGCCCACATAGAAGCAATGAAGACAATTGCAATGATTATGTAACATCTAATGCATACACGCACCAACAGAAGAGAAAATTCCCATTCCAAACAATCTTTGTATCTTTAAAACCAACTCCTTACAAAACCATGTCCCATTATATAATTCAAAGTTGCTTTGAAGTATTTTATCAAACATGTAAAACGCATTTCGTCCATTTTCTTTTTCTCTCTTCCAATTTCTGCACAAATCAATAACAAATAAAGTAAAAAATGGGTTATAACCTGTGGAATGGAATGTTGCAGTGGTGACATATTGAAATTGTAATTTAAGTGGTGAATCAATGTGGTCTAAGGAAAAGGATGAACAATCCAAGTGATTTTTGGCTTGATAACCAGCCCGGAAGTGAGTAAAAAACATGGTGACTGAGAGAAGCCAATTTAACATATTCTTCTTTCTCAGAAAACGAAAAGAAAATGAAACAGTAATACAATAGTAAACCGAAAAAACCCCAGAAGAACTATTCTTTCCTGCCAAATTTAAATGAACTGATATATTCCAATCCCACTGTTTATCATTTTTGCATCCTCAACATGCACTTTCAGAATAGAATTGAAAATCTCAAAACAATATTCGGCAACTCAAGAATAAAATCAAAGAGAAAAGTGTAATGCAAATATATAATTGCAGAAACTCAAAACAAACTTCAAAAACCAAAGTTACCCCTTCAACCTTCTCTCCAATACAAAATATCATATTTCCCCTGCAAATAATACTTAACTAAGATTAGATTTAATAAAATTTTAAATAGCATACTTGTAGCATGCAGATAAAAATTTGAAAAAAGTAAGAAAAAAATATTATGTAATTTAGTTTTTTTTTAATGATTTAGTTTGTATCAAAATAATATCACACAATATATGTGTTAGTCAAATTAATAACAAAACATATAACACTAGGAGTGAGCATAAAAAACGAAGATTCTCGAATTTGACCAAATAACTGGATCGTTTTGATATTATAACCGAAACATTTGATTTTTTTAAAAAATCCCCACATCGAATTGGACTGAAAATAAGTAAACATAACAGTTTTGAAGATTTTGTAATATATGAAACAAGAATTGGATTGAACTATCCTGTACTAGAATCGAACCGTAGAACCGATATTCGAACTGATATATATATATATATATATATATTAATTATTAGGTTACTAATTAGCATTCAATTAGTATATATTACTAATAATTAGACTACTATTAATTATTAATTAGTAGTAAAGACTAAAAAATTTTTAATTTAGCATTTAATGTATAAGTTATTAGTTGTAATTTATTAAATTATTATTTATTTATTTTAGTTTTGAATGATTAAAAGTGAAAAATATAAAAATTTTTGTTTTAATTTATAAAAATGTAAAGTTTAATTTTTTAATAAATTGAAATAACTTAATACCTGAACCAACATCGAACCAAATCAAACCATTCTGAAAAAATCAAAAAACCAAATTAAATCGTCCTGAATTTATAAGAAACTGAATCATATCTGACAAAAAATTTAGGATGATACTGATTCTTTATTTTTTAAATCTCCAAAATTTTAATTTGATTTTAGAGATTTTTAAATTTCTAAATTGAACCGAACCATATTCATCCATATATAACACCATCTAAAATGTTAATATAGCATGATGAAAATCATTATCTATTATTTTCAATATATATCAACTCATAGGATTTTTTTTTTGACACATCATCTGATATGTCATATTCTTTAAAAAAGGAAAATATAAAAAAGTATTCAAATTTAGTTTATGTAAATATGATATTTTGTATTGTGCACTATTAGTCGAGGTTGGCTAGTATATATGATGCTGACGTATTGATATAGCAAAATGATATGATTTTTTAATCATATTTTAGACACATTTCACATGTGAATTTCATTCATTGAAAAAAAGCTAAAACATAAAATATAAAATTTTAATTTATAACTTTAAATCTTTAAAATTAAAATAAAAAATAAAATAAAAGAAGTTATTCTTCTCCTTCTTTTAAGATCTTTGCAATGAGGGGGAAAAAAAGAAGAAGAAGAAGAAAAAGAAAAATAAAAAAAAAAAAAAGGAGGATGTAATAAATCATTACGATGAGTTTCATATTTGATTTATCTTGAGGTAGTTATCAATATAGTGGAGATTAAGTCCAGTTTCAATGTAAATATAAATTCTATTTAGGTATGCCTCAATTGAATTTCAATTTTTATCTTTTAGGAAAAATTGTAATTTTTCATTTTTTGATTATGACTATCAGCATCTAATTATTGATTGATTTTGTAGTGAATTCTATGAAATGGCTTTTTTTTTTAATGGCTTAATAATAATAATAATAACAAAATAATGAGTTTTAGTGTTATATTGTTTAATTTTTGAGTTATTAAATACAATTTTATTAATTTCAACATGCTAATTTTCTTTTCAAAACTTGAGTTAGAGATAATTATGGCTAATCTAGTAGTTGATCGCCCTATAAAAAAAAGTGTCCAAAATTTAGGAGTGAATTTTTGTGAATTAGAATTTGTAAATACATTTCA
The DNA here is from genome assembly GCA_949677035.1 of Omphalea diandra. Classification (NCBI taxonomy): domain Eukaryota; kingdom Viridiplantae; phylum Streptophyta; class Magnoliopsida; order Malpighiales; family Euphorbiaceae; genus Omphalea; species Omphalea diandra. Next base: position 11,573 of record CATIWR010618225.1, on the reverse strand, counting down.
CTTAATTTCTAAAAGGTTTAAAGTTATATAAATTGAAATTCACTTAGTTTTTATTTCTAATTTTTATATTTTCAAAGAGTGTGACTCACTTTTATTAGCGTATAAAAATATAATTTTAAAAAATCATATCATCTTGCCGCGTCAAAATATTAGTATTATAAATGACATCAATCAATTAACTCTATCAAGATGCACTAAAATAAGTGATAATAAAAAATTATTTCAAATTTCATATCATGACAATAATAATAATTAATTAGACACTATATAGTATATGGTTTGAATTATGATAAATTTGAAAGGGTAATTATATATTTGTCACTACATACCAAAATCACTCACTAAAATAAGCAATATTAAAAAAAAAAAAACATTTTGAACTCCATATCATGAGAATAAATATAAATATTTAGATATTATATAGTGCATGGTTTGAATTATACACATAAAATTATTTTTAATTAATATTTATTAGAATAAATTAGCACATTGTATTTTAAAATTAATATATAATTGTATATCCGCCATGCATGTAACTATATTTTAGTTTGTTACCATTAGAGTTTTAGAGTATAGATAAACATATTATATATGAGTTGAAAGAGAAATTATATGTCTATCATTATTTAGTAATCTCATATACTAAAACAAGTGATATTAAAAAGTTGTTTCAAATGAATTAGATATTATAGTATATTAATTAACACAATCCAATTATTTCAGTTAATTTGATCGTTATTTTAAGATAATTAAATTGAAAATCAAAAATTATTTTTTAAAAAATAACCAAATCAAACTAAAAATAAGATAATTATCAAATTAATCAAATTTCTACTAATTTAATTCAATTTTTTAGTTAGCCTAATCATTTACTTATAATGTAAACTTAAGAAAATAGAAAATTAATAAAATAGAATAAAAAATTTTATTTTATTCAACAAATTAAAAAAGTAAATGAATTGGGTTTATATTGGTAAAATATTTCAATAGTAATCCAAATGACCAAAAGTATGAAGTTGTCTTCAAAGTATATTTGATTGATAAGACGATGGTAATATTCCAATTACACAATTATTATCACAAACATTCAATCATTTGTTTTTTTTTTTTTTTTATCATAATAAATCTGTAGCACACATCAATTATGAAAAATTCCCCCTTTTTTTTTTTCTAAAAATAAAGCTGAATCTAATCATTTGCATGGAAAACCAATCAGATGTACCCAAAAGCAGTCTCTAACTGGCAGAGGCAACTATAAATGCCCACATATCGTACGCGGAGAGAGAGACACTCACAAAAGTGTCCCAAACTCGTTGGACACAGTCTCTCTCTGTTTCTCTCTCAATAGCCTAAAGGGTACACACTACTGTCATTCTCTCTCTAGATTATATTTAGTATTTTCCTTGATCTTATTATGTATATGTGATTATAAGTGTATAGCTGTGGTTGTGTGTTGTTTTTTTGTGCAGAGAGGGAATCGGAATCTGATTTGTGGGTATTAAAGGATAATTTTGATTTTTCGAAACGATGGCCGCACCACCAGCAAGGGCTCGCACTGATTACGATCACTTGATTAAGCTTCTCTTAATTGGGGATAGCGGTTAGTTTTGTTCTACTCTCATTTCCCCTATCTGGGTTTTGTTTTGTTTAATTATTTACTGCCTTTTTTACTGGGTTTTCAGTTATTTATGTATTGAGTCCAGTTCGTTTGGGTTATCCATTTGGGATGTGTTCGAGCTAGTCAGATATATGCAGGTGTTTGGCTTGTGCTTGGCCGTTTATGATGCCATTTTGGAATTTTTCTTTATATAAAGGTTGATGCTTTCGTCGGGATTTTGTTTTATTGGATATTATTTCCCTGGAAAGATAGTTTTTGTTTCTGCCCGAGTTGAAACCGCACATAAAAGTTAATTTGATTGCATAATTTGAAGTGATAAATGAACTTGGGCAATGTACTACTAGTTTAAAATGTACTAATAGTTTAAGGATTATAGAAATTGTGACAGTGGTTTATTTGTAGTTCCTTAATTGGATTCAGTATCTGCGAGACTCTATGTAGGCTCCATATTTATTTACATTTGTTATTTTTAATGTTTCGCACAAATGTTTTCAGGTTTCTTTGGTTTTTTCTTGTTTGGTAGGCCATGTTTTTTTAACTGAGTGTTGTTCAGCTTAGCTGTGGGTTTCTTGAAATTTTGTTGATTGGCCAATTATTTGGCCAGGAATTTTTTACATTTATTTTTCTTCTTGTTCTTAGTATCAGCATGGTCATAACACACCATAAACCTGAAGCTTGCCTCTTTTTGTTTGGGAGAGTAATATTCCGATCCCCATATTGTTGTTTGCTCAGGCTAAGATGCTTGCCAGTGTACTGCCTTGTTGACCGGGCCATATTCTCTTTTTGGTAATTTATTTCTTGACAAGCTCAGAGGCAGACTGTAATTGATTAATTGCTAAGTTGAGTATCAGACTGGTTGAGCTTGCTTGGAAATATGCACCATTTTTTTTTTATCTGGGCTTGTCAAATTTGCTTGACTCGCTCAAACAAGCTTGGTGCAACGCAATTAACTTAGAATGAGCTCTGGGCTCTATTGTTTACTTGATTGTACTGAGCTTGGCAAATTAAAATCGTCTTGTACTTGGCTTATGCTCTTGCTCAACCTATTGTGCAAGGCAACCACCTGGAGCTGGATAGACTTCCGGTTTGATTGAGGTTTTGAAATCTTGTGGCAGTCAATTAGGTTGATGTAGAAGAAAATGATCCAAGCTGGATGGTGTACCTGGTGATTGTGCTGACCTTGGCAAATTAAAATTGTGTTTGATCTTGGCTCAGTCAATTATGTTAGGCTTTGGGTGGAAGAATAAAAAGAAAGGATGTTCTCATGTTTCAATTTGGCTCATAAAGGAAACAAAAAAGCAACAGATTTGTTGGCCAAGCTGAGTCTGAAGTGCAAGTTATCTACTGAGTTCATTTGTGTCCTTCAATTTTACTTGCATCCAAGGGAAATTGGTGGATATTAGAATTGGAATTGTCAGATTTAATAACATAGGTTACAGAGGAGAGTTGCATAAGTTTTCTTGCGACAGTTTGTAAGGAAGATTTTATTTATTTTTCAGGCACAATTTTCTACCCTGCCCTGAGAGTAATTTGTGCGTGCCCCAATTTTCCCTTGATCTCAAAAATATATATTTATAATATAATTGAAAAGGACGAGTTCAATAATTCCTAGGCAATCCATTGCATAAACATTGCGGTGTACGGACTCTAAGATAGAATAAGCCTGCTGTAACAACTTGTTTAACTTTTCAAATATAAATTTTTTTTTAATCTAAACTATATTTTTTTTCTTGATTATTAACTAATAGTATGTGCACACACATTTAACATTGAATGATAAAATGCTATAATATGATTATTAATAATTTATTAAATTATTAAATATAAAATTGGAATACCTGTTCTTGACCCATACCTTATTTCCTTGTCTCAATTGTTAATAGCATGGAGATGGCAATAGCAAAATGACCCACCCCATGTCCCTTCCTGCTGTCTCTATACTTATTTTGGAGGTCACAAAAGCTTTGGATAATGACAAGGTAGGTCATTACTTCTTTACTTAGGACTGCGAATATCCTGCCATGAGGGCATAACAGCAACACCAACTTTTCTTCTATCTCTTTATGGCTTAAACAGAAGCTAGTGACCCTTCAGGTTGCTTTCCGCTCGATTGTAAACCTGCAAGAGGTCCTTCATAATCATGCTAGCAGTCCTCATTCCTCATCTCTCTGTTTCTGATATTCAAATGATGAATGTGTGAAGTAGGATCAAATTTTGCACATCAATCTTGGTGTTATAGGCTTTTTTTGGTTAGTTCTTCATTATTCAAGTATGGTTATTTGACATTCTTGTTCTTGTAACTTTGCAGGTGTTGGGAAGAGTTGTTTGCTTCTGCGCTTCTCTGATGGTTCCTTCACTACTAGTTTCATAACAACTATTGGGTTAATCTCTTTGAGAACTTTGCTATCTTTGATTTGTGAGATATGGAAACTGAACATTGAGAAGTAGGCTGATTATATTTAGTTGGACATGAGCATTTGGGAAGTAGGTTAATGATGATTAGCTGTAGTCCTGCTCACGTGATTAACAGGTCAAAATTTATGAGGTTGATTGAATTAGAACTGACCATTTGCTTTCATAGCCTTTTTCTTTTTAGGTGCTGCTATCAGCTTTTGTGGTTATGCAAATGAAGTTAGAAATCAGATAGTGATTAATCTTTCAGCTACATTTGCAAATATTCTACATACGCTCTTCTGTGTAGGGTCTGGAATATGGCTGATCACATGTGTAGATATATTTGTCTACTGGCAAAAGATTAACTACTCATCTAAATCATTCTTGATTACTATTATTGTTATTATTTGGTTTTTAAACATACTTCCATATTTCTTTGAACAGTATTGACTTTAAAATAAGAACAATCGAGCTTGATGGAAAACGGATTAAGTTGCAAATCTGGGATACAGCAGGTCAGGAGCGTTTTCGGACTATCACAACAGGTATGTTTTTGGGCTTCTACCAATTAAGATTTTATTTTCAAAATTGGGTGGTTTTATCAATGCTATACCTCCCTTATTTTCATTTGAAAATTTTCATTTATGTGGGGTAGGTTGGGGAGGGAGAGTGGGGATAGTGTGCTGCTGTACCATTTTATATGATTGAGCCTTGAGACTGCAGTGTGACCTTATCCAATTCTTGAGCTTACAATAAGAATAAAATGCAGTACTTTCAAAACTCTGAAGGAGAAAAACATATACAAGAAAAAAGAGCAACAAATTAAAGCGCTTGAATGAAAATTGTGGACTCTCATATATTTAGGAAGATTCTATCAATTTGATAAGATTGTTTTTACTAGATATTTGGATTCACTACAATATATTATATTATGGACGTCTAAGTTTATGTCTGTACATTTTCATCTCAATAATTTGAATGCCATTTTTGTTGTGAATTATGTTTTCCATTTCTTTTTGATAGTGGTGGAATTTTCTCATGCACTTCATATTTGTGTCCAGCTTATTACCGTGGAGCCATGGGGATATTACTGGTTTATGATGTTACTGATGAATCGTCTTTTAACAGTAAGTTATACTTTTGTGTTTCCTTAGGTATTTTACTTTGAAGACATTAGTTGCATATAGTACTCATATAGTTGGTGTTTGTCACCATATCTACTGCTTGCTGTTTTATTTTTGGATCAGTGCAATACGGGTTTTGCTTGGTTCTTACTCCCTGTTTTTGTGAAATGAGTAATGGAAAGTCTCCCTTTGATAGAGTAGAGATCCTTATTCTTCTATATCCTTTATATCTTTCTTATATATTTATGATTCTTTTTTATGAATGTTTATGTATTTAGCTTCTCATCATTTTCAGATATTAGGAACTGGATTCGCAACATTGAGCAACATGCTTCTGACAATGTCAATAAGGTACTGGTGGGAAACAAGGCAGACATGGATGAAAGTAAAAGGGTAGGTATTGTATTTTTTTTAACTTGGAGGATGTTTGTTCCCTTACCTGGTGTTGGAATGTGAGTTCATTAATTTGAGCATCAGACCTGCATTTTTCTGTGACAGAAGCTCTGTAACTGATTTGACTGTTGAGATATACAGTTGTCACCCAAAAGTTGAGAGTTAAGAATGTATATATCTTTATAATTCTTTTGGGAGACTGGGTGTCTCGTTATAATTCCTCATGTGTGTATGATTTGTGTTCTGTCCACTGATAATCAAGACATATTTCATTTTTTAGGCTGTGCCTACCTCCAAGGGTCAAGCTCTTGCTGATGAGTATGGTATCAAGTTCTTTGAAACTGTGAGTTATTAATCTTATCCTGCTGTATTTGATTTTGGAACTCCATCCGTTTTTGTCTATCTATACCAAATTTATGTTTGGCAGAGTGCAAAGACAAATTTGAATGTTGAGGAGGTTTTCTTTTCAATTGCAAAGGATGTCAAGCAAAGGCTTGCTGAAACTGATTCCCGGGCTGAGGTACTTTAGTTTTGGATTTTGTAACATTCTAAACACTGAAAAAGGTTTGAACTCCTATCCTCATCGCTACAAGGCAAGTACTCAACCATTGGGCAAGTAGACTAGCCCAACTAAGGGTGTTCATGCAGTTAATTGAACTGAATTTCGTAATAACCAAATTTTTTTACTTCTGAAATATTAATTGAACCAAATTATGATTAAGAACTGAAACTAACCAAAACTGAAATATTATGTTTGGTTATTGGTTATAATGGAAATAATCGAATAATTAAATATTAAATTATTACTTTTTAAATAGTGAAAATTATAACTCTAATGATATATTATTATTAAAAATAATTAAATTTAATGAAAAGAAACTCAATTATAATCTATATTATTAACAAAATTATAATTTATATATTAATTAATATAATTTCATTTAGGTTAGTTATTTCAGTTATCATTTTGAGTTAACTGTACTGATAATTGAAAACTGAATTTTATTGAAATTAATAATGGAAATCAAATGACAAACTGAATGTTTATTACCGAAATAACCAAATTTTGTTGGTTCGGTTAGTTCATTTATTTGGATATAGCCAAATCATGAACACCTCTAAGTCGAATTGTGTTTTTTATACCATTTCCATTTCGCAGAGGAATCCCATGTCTCTTTTCTTTCTTCCTTTTTCTTCATTTTAAGGTGCACATATTTCTTCTGATTGATAGTGTATTGCTCCTTTTTTTTTTTTTTTTGGTGTACCAGCCTCAAACAATCAAGATTAACCAACCAGACCAGGCAGCTAGTGGTGGCCAAGCAGCCCAAAAGTCAGCTTGCTGTGGTTCGTAACGAGGAATCAAAATACGAATGAGGGGAAGGTGCATCCATTGGGGTGTGAAATGATTACATTGTGCTGGGCCCAGATATCTGTGCCCTTGTTATTTTTCTAATTGCCAATCTTTTGCGTGTTTAAGGCAGAATTTATTCACTCGTGGAATTTATGGTATGACACCCTTGTCCCCATCCTTTCATTTTGGGGCTTAAACTCATTGACTAGTCTTGATGTAGATAGATAATCCAAATTTAGCTTATTTCTTCTCATTTAAGATGTCTAGTATTGTTTGTGGACTCTCTCTCTCTAATCGTTCTTTTTTCAGAAGAGTTCTTTTCTTATGAGCATTGGATGTCTTCTATTTGATCTTTGATTTCTGGTATGTATATCATCCTGATGCCGCTTGTGGCAGAGCTAACTGTTTATTTAGGCCAAGATTTTCACCTTCCAATTTCCTTGTTGAGAGGATGTTAGATGATATTTAGTGAGGCACTTTGAGTAATGGAATGAACCAAGAAGATTTCTTTCTGGGGAAAGGAATTTAGTTGGTCAAGCCGTTTAAATGATTTCATATCAGAACTTAGCTTTCCGTTATTCTGACATTGGAAATCAATGTTGAGATCTTTTCTAGAGCTGTGAAGTCACTATTTTCAGATGAAAAACTTTGCTTCCCCATATTCTGAATCCAGTATCAAAGGTGAATGACCATATATCAGGAGGTGGAAGGTCAAGGAAAGAGTTATTCCTCCCCCTCATTCTCTTTCTCTGGGACAACTGAGGGAATGCAAGTTTGTACATGTAGAAAAGAAGTACTATGAAGTGCTAATGCAGACATTTGTTTCTAATTTTGAAATAGTTCTATAATATTATAATATAGGATTCTTCTTAGAAGGAAGCTGAAATTTCAGGATTTCTGCAGGTCCAACCTGTTCCAGCTTGTCATATACCTGAATCAAGCTCAACAAATTGATTTAAATACTTGGAAAAATGTGTAAAGTCAAACTTCCTCCCCGTCCAGAGTGCTGTGTTTTTGTTTACTTTGAGCCTTTCAGAAGAGAATTTGAAGTTAAATTAGTTTTTGGTTGGAGAAGAATGAAGATTTGTCTTTAATTTGAATTGTTTATAGTTCAATAGTCCTAAGGTTAATCATGTGTGGATCCTATTTGATTAATTGGGAAAAAAGCAAAATTTGACAAACATCAATCAAATCACAAAAGACTGCTAAATAGGACACCCAAAATCTTCTTCTTCTTCTTCAGTTATTTTTTAAACAAGTATTCAGTATCAAAATTTTGACTGGCAACAGTCTGAAATATTTCTTAGCATGCAATGATGATGATGATGATTATTGTTATTCTTACAATAGCGAACACAATGATTAATTTTAAGTATAATTGTTTTATTAATTATTATTTGCTGATGATGATTATTCCATAGCATCGTGTCAGTTACACACTTCAAAAACAATTACAACCCATTATATCTTCCTTTCTTTCTAGTCCAGCCTTTGTGCACAATGTATATGGCAAGACAATTTCTATGGACAAAAATAAAAGATAAAACCACTAAGAAACCATGAACATGTATCGATCTTTTACTTTTTTGGGAAAACACAATTCTTTTTTACGAGTGAATCACTAATTGAACTAGTCACTAAATTCACGCCTTACAAGAGAAGATTTTAATTAATTAATTAATTGAATAATTAATTATTATTTTATTAAAAGTTATTCTCAAGTACATAAAATAATAAAATAAATTTTTTAATATTTGATATCATATATGGGGATAGTTATAATAACGAATTATCTATTGATTCATATGTGTCAAAATTTTAAGATAAAATTTATTAAAAATAATTTTTGATAATAAAAAATAATATTAAGTATTTTAAATTAAAAAATAAAATTAATAGATAATTATAAATTATATATACATAGATAAAATAATTATATTAAAATACTATCTATTGAATCATGTATTTAATCTTGTATAGCATAGTTTAAAAGAAAATTCATTAAACGTAAATGAAATAATTTTTAACAATTTATTATATTGTTTCTAATCATTGTATACTCAGAATTTTGAATAATTAATTAAATTAATTTAAATCTTAGTTTCTTGTTTAAAAATTTTATTTTTTAGATTTTTTAATTTTATGTTCAAAAACTTATTATATGATATAGCTTTTTGTTTATAATTTTTACTATGTAGATTTTTTTAATTACCCATTCAAAAGGACTTTTTATATAAAAATTAATTATTTTTAGTTTCCTATTTAGAATTTTTTGATATGACAGTTTTCTATAATATAATATAAAATAATAATATGTGGTTATGTTATATATAATTATTTGATAATTGACAAATAATTATTTAAAACTAATTGTAAGACCATAATTTCTTATTTAGAATTTTTTATGATAATTTTCTTTAATATAATATAAAACAATGATACGTAAGCATATTATACATAGTTATTTGACAAATAATGAGCAATTATTTAAAACTAATTTCAATACTAGAATTAATAATATTAACTTTCATAATTTCCTATTCATAATTTTTTTGTTATATAATATTAACTTTCTACTTATAATTTTTACTGTTTAGATTTTTTTTTTAATTTCCTATTTAGAAGGTCTTTTTTATATAAAAATTAATTTTTCTAATTTTCTATTTATATTTTTTTGATATAATAATTTTCTTATGTAATACAAAATTATTTGATAAATAGCAAGCAATTATTTAAAATATTAGATTTTTAGTTAAAATTTCTACTATTTAGGTTTTTAATTTTCTATTTTGGATGTTTTTTATGACAATTAATTTTTTGTAATTTCTTATTTAGAATTTTTTAATATAATAATTTTTATAATATAATATAAATAAAGACACATGACTATATTATATAAATTAATTAACAAACGACAAATAATTATTTAAAATTAATTTTAATATTGAAATTAATAATTTATTATTGATTAACAACATGTTTCCTTTTTAATAGCTTTTATCAAATTAATGAAATATCTCATTGTAATAATAAATGACAAAATCTAATTTGATTTTTTTTTTCACGATAGTGAGAAACCAATCAATCAAGGAAAAATTTTTTCTTTTAGTCCAATATTAATTGAATAATTTTATTTTAAGGGTATATATATATATATATATATTGGTGTAAGAACTTTTTTTTGTTACACTATATCAAACTTACTTTTTATGTTTAATTTAATAAAATTATTAATCAGTTAATAGTTTCATTAGTTAAGTGTCTTCCTTATAACAGGAAGATCAATGGTATCTTGACAATTTTAATCTTATATTAAGAATAATCCCTTGAGTGTTTATTGACTGAAATGTTACATGTTGAATTTCAGTCCTGATAATCTGGATTATATATATATACTCTTATTTGTAAAAGAAATAATAATTTATAGTTGAACATATAAAATGCAATAAAATAAAATAATTATAGAAAATAATATTATCCATAATATTCAATCAAATTTAGGTCACGTTTTGCAAAACTAAAATATTTGATTAACGTTAGGCCATTTATCTGGATTAATTTGAGATGAACTAAAGTATGTTTGATTTAGTAGTGACGATCATTGATGAGTGATTAACAATTAACAATCAATAGTCAATGATTGACGATTAATAAACATAAAATATTTGATAATTTAATAATTGAATATGTGATTATATCATAAAAATAATAAAAAATGATTATTTTTATATTTTTAATTAATTTCATATAAAAACATAAATTTATATAATGATGAAAAAATAAGATTAAGATTAGAAAAAAATCTACACACTAATTTTTATATTTCAAACGTTAAAAAAAAATAACTTTTAGCTTTCACTTATATTTTTTAAAGTGTTGAACGTTAATTTTTAAACTTAAATGCTAAACATTGATATTTAACATAAACTCTTTTTAATGTTTGAACAATCAATCATCGAATGCTAAACTAAACAGACACTTAACCCCTTATTTGGATTGAGATTTTTACAGTGTTGACAAGGTTTTCTAAGATTAAAAAATGTTCACACTATTTGGAGATCTAATTCCAATAGTAGAGTAAAATTTTTTGAAATGTTTAAAAACTTTCAAAAACCTCTATTTTCTCACCTTACTAATTTGGTGGATTGAGAGTAAGAATTTTTTTTTTTTACTTTATTTAATTTTGACTATTTTATCTTTATTTTATTTTTATAATTCCTATTTAATCATTTTATTAAAACTTTAAAAACTATATTTTAGTAACTTTAATATAAAACCTTCTCTCAACTTTATCGTCTAGCCAAATAAAATATACTATAGAAGCATAATTTACCTTACTTTCTTTTCCAAATAAGATAAACTAAACTTTTTCTTACCATATTTTAAAAACCTTTACCTTATATTGTCATTTATTTTTCCAAACAGTCATTGCCAGGACAAATCAAGTAGTATTCATATTAGTATAAGAAATGCCAGCGATAATTACTTATCAATTCTCTTTTTTAACACTCTTCTTTTTATTTTATCTACATTATTATTTTAAATTTTAATATTTAAAAGATTATGTAAAATATTGTGTTCAAATGTAAATTTTCCTCTTATTTATTACAATGAATTATTTAATATATAAATAATTTTTAAAATTTAAACCAAATGTGATATTAACGAATCAAATAGTGTTGAAGAGATTGTT
>CATIWR010618224.1:0-24612 GCA_949677035.1 Omphalea diandra | reverse complement strand
TCTCTGATTCTTTGGTTATGGCTGATAGTGCTGTCAAGATGGCAAAAGATGGATGTGAATTCATTACAGTCTTGGGTGTTGATTTTATGTCTGAAAATGTGCGTGCAATCCTTGATCAGGCTGGATTTCCTGAGGTATGTCATTCTTTTTTATTCAGCTTTATTTAGTTTGACGTGATTGCCTTATTATTATGTTAAAATATAAATGATGATCTAGTAAAAAAACAGAAAACAAATCTGGGATTACATTTACAGATCATAGAAGGTAGATTCTTTAATTAAGTTTTCAACTTTTACACTTCTATCGCTTATTAGATGAAGGATGTTGTATCCAGTATAAGGTTAAGTCTAATGAGTGTCAAATACCATTTGAGAGTGATTCTTAACTCTGTTTCTCTATGTCATTCATATGCAGGTTGGTGTCTATAGGATGTCAAAAGAGCGCATTGGTTGTTCTTTGGCAGATGCTGCATCTAGCCCTGCTTATATGAATTATCTTGTGGCAGCTTCTCGGTCACCTCATTCTTTGCATGTTGTCTACATAAATACTTCACTGGAGACAAAAGCTTATGCTCATGAAGTTGTGCCTACAATCACCTGTACCTCTTCTAATGTTGTGCAGACTATCCTGCAGGTTAGTACTATTACAATTATCCTTTTTTTTCTTCAAATCTTACATTGCCATCATTGTTATATTATGGTGTGAAGCATCTAATCACAGGTTGGCTATTTTGTCCTCTCATCTCCTTGATCCTCAGGCTTTTGCCCAAATTCCAGATTTAAATGTATGGTATGGGCCTGATTCATACATGGGTGCCAATATTGCCAAACTGTTTCAACAAATGACAATGATGACAGATGATGAAATTGCTGAAGTACATCCAGCACATAATAGAGACTCCATTAGAGCATTGCTACCTCGCTTGCATTATTATCAGGTGATCTATCTTTCCTATTCTCAGTGGAACTAAAATGCGATTAAATTTAATGAGTTAATTGATGCAAATATATAATGTGGACTTGGATATTATTTGCGAATGAAGCCATTTGCCTAATGCATCCACTGGAGCCTGGTTTTGCTGTTTATTTGGTTATTAAGTATTGTACTATATGTTCTGTTCATATACTAATTTCATTATACAGGACTAAGATGTGATTATGAAATTCAAAATTTGCTAAGCGATTAAATGGAGCAGTTGGATTGTATTTGACACTAAATTGTGGCAGTGATGCTCAAGCAGCTTTTGGATAGTCTAGCTCACCAAATTAGAATCATCACTGGCAAATTCTTTCCTGGTATTTCTAGTCGTTATTCAACAATTCTAGGGCTTAGTTTCGAACTTGTGATTTGTTCATGTCAACCTTTAGAGAATACTGTGAAACTCTGGAATGAGAAGAGAAAGAAAGGTGAGAGCAACCTTTTCTAAGCATAACAATGTTACATGAAGTGAAGCACATGAATCATTCGTTCAAATATGCATCACCTTTGGGGAGGCTAAAATGTAGTTTACAGACCAGGCTTTAATTTGGGAGTATGAAGATCTGTGCTGCTATCTTTACATGGCAATTAGTTCTTCCTGATTTCCTCTTTCCACTTTGGTTCATGATCTAGAATATTCTTAACTTGCCATTGAGTGTAACCAAATGGAGTCTCTTCTTGTCTCTCAGAGACATGGATGCACACACATGTAATACCCTTGAAAGTTGAAATAATTTACATGAAGTTTCAGGCCAAGATTTACTAATTTCATGCGGACCACGTGTAAAATATGAAACTGCATATTCCAGGAAGAGATGTTTTGGATTACATGTAACTGTCTTTTATGGTCATTTTGGTCCTTTGCATGTGGATGGGGAGAAATATAGGAGAATATACTGGAAGCTATGAAGCACCAACACGGATACACATACGGGTATGGATAAAGATATAGTTTTTTTAAAATGTGAGACATGTGTACCGCAGGGTATATACAGACATATATATTTTCAAGCAACAGGATAGAGTGGCTAGGATTCCACCATAGAGAGAAAAAAAAAAAAAAAAAAAAAAGAGAAAGAATTAGATGCAGAGAGAAAGAAACAGAACCGCTAAGCAGCTAGGGTTTTCACAATGTTAACAAGCTCTGTTTTATTCTCTGACCCAATATTTTTAGAATTATTTTAAAAGACTTTTTTTTCAAATTTAATCCCAAAAGTTTATAAATTTTTAAATCCCATATCCTTGCTGTGTTCCCAGCGTGTCCCCAGCATAAAAGAAGGAAAGAAAAAAAAATGGTAGACACATTTTTCAGCTTGTCCTATATGTGTCCCATTGTGTCTCTGACGTTTCAGTTCCCTGACATAACCACCATGCATATATCAACCATCAAGAAGTGTTGGTGCTTCATGGATTGGAAGTTGTTCTTTCTTTCCCGTCCTTAAATTTTATCCGTCCAATCTTACAGTTTTGTGAGGTCCAGCTTTTTTTTTTCCCCCTAAATCTTTTCAGTCTCTCTGCTTGTGTTATTTAGCTGAGTGCAGCTAAGGATTTTTTTTTTTTTTTCCCTTTCATTGTTTGCTCAGTGCACTACTGCTGTTTTGTTTTCTCAATTTGTTTGTTATATATTTTGTATCAGGATGGAACATGTATTGTTCATCATCTTTTTGGACATGAAGTTGTGGAGAAGATAAATGAGATGTATTGTGATGCGTTTCTTACTGCTCATCTTGAGGTCCCTGGAGAAATGTTTTCCTTGGCAATGGAAGCAAAGAGGAGAGGAATGGGGGTAGTTGGTTCCACTCAAAACATACTAGATTTCATAAAGCTGAGAGTTCAAGAAGCATTAGATAGAAATGCCAATGATCACCTCCAATTTGTGTTAGGAACGGAATCAGGGATGATCACATCCATTGTTTCAGCAGTTCAGCATTTATTAGGTTCTGCAAAGTCCTCTGGTGGAACTAAAGTTGATGTAGAAATTGTCTTTCCTGTATCATCAGACTCAGTGACAAGGACATCATCAAATCCACTTCCTGGCCTGAAATCAGTAAACACAGGGGACTTTGTGTTGCCTGTAGTACCCGGAGTTGCAACTGGGGAGGGATGTTCTATTCATGGTGGCTGTGCTTCCTGTCCATACATGAAGGTTAGTATATTCTTTTTAGTAAATTTTCTGCCTAAGTTTGGTTAGTTGTCAATACAATCAAATTAATATACGCATTTGCATTAGTCATGGATGCTTAACCTACAATATTGCCAAATTATGGTGATGAAAGTTCCATGATCTAAAAAAATCCCATGCAGGATCTGTCTTCAGTTATCACAATTTCATTTTTGAGCTTTTTCATGTCAGTGAAAATGCACATGGAAAAAGAATCAAACTTAAAACTCATGGAAATCTGGGGTTGGAGTGGCTGTTTAGGTTTCCTTCATATATTTTTAGTTATTGATATAACCTTGCAAGAGCATTATTCATTTTATACTGAAAAGAAAATAGAAGGGAAAAGCTAAACCATGGATTTAACAGCAGCTTATGTAACAGTTTTTGGACTTACCGTTACCGTGAAACCCATTATTTAAAGGGCAGAAAATTTATGTTAGGTATAATGGCAGTAATGAGTCGTGCAATGATAACGGCTGTTACAGTTGTTAAATTATAATGTAACTTCTGTTAAGGCCATTACTTTAATGCAGGCTGTAGGAATCACATGTTTTTGTCCTCTTTTACCATTCATTTCTCCTTCTTCTTCTTGCTAGCCTTTCATTTGGATTTCTTTCTTTATTCTCTTTGGATGTCTTCTCTGATATTGAACAAGTGGACTCAAATCACTTCACAACCTTGGTTCAGTACGCCTCAATCCTTCAGGAATTATTTTGAAGGCTAGATATTGAAGGCTAGAAATAGACTCAATCGAGTACTACCAAAAGGGGTACTACCATGAGATGAGCCCTTATTTCAGGAATTATTTTGGATAGCTTTTCATGGTTCCATTAGATATATTCAATTATTAGCCAGCAGGTCCAATTTGGAGAGACTGCACTTTCATACACAACTAACTTCTAAATAAAAAAATTTACCTTTTTTTTTTTTTACTCTTTTTTAATTAACATTGCACAAGGAAAGTCATTTATATCTCAAGCTGTGAATGTTCTCCGCATTTGGGTCTGAGCTTAGTCTCTCATCATATTTTATTTGATGTGGTTTGCCAGATGAATTCTCTTAATTCCCTTCTAAAAGTTTGCCAGCACCTGCCTGATGAGGAAAATGCCATTGTGGCATATGAAGCGGAACGATTTAAACTGCAAACTCCCAGTGGAAAATCAATTGCTGATGTTGGATGTGAACCCATACTGCACATGAGACACTTCCAGGTAGGAATCTTGAATCTTTGGCATCATTTGATTGGTACATTTTGGTAGCTAAGACGGAATCTCTTTTGATTTCCATTTGCAGACCACAAAAAAACTGCCGGAGAAGCTTGTCAATGAGATTCTTCAGGCAAATATGAACAAAGCTGCCTCTTAAAGGTTGAGGTACTTGCTAATTTACAGAGAAACCAGTTATAGAAGAATGAAGGGGGTTAAAAAGTGAGAGATTCCCCTACAAACAGAAGATTTTTCTTGTCAGTATCTCGTGCAAACTTCTGTTACAGAAAATTTTAGCTTAGCCCTTTTTTGTTCTTTTGGAGAAGAAACAGGTTAGTGTTAGATTTACAGGAAATCAGATGACTGTTGAATCTTGATCTCATTCTAAATATATTTTGTTGTGTGTATAGTAGCAAAGCCAACTCCTCAAATGATTATCTAAACAAACTGACAAATGACAATCCCAAACATTTAATCAGTTGCTATGAATTTTTGTTCTTTAAAACTGCCTCCTCCTCTTTTTTCCTCCCTTTATTTTTTTTTTCTTTTTTTGCCCAAGTGATATTTTGTTATAGGCAGCTTTTATTTTATAAATTTTTTTTTGTTTTTAAAAGCATCGAGGAACAACATGGATTGGATTCCAAAAATAAATACAAATGCAAGTTCAATATTTCTAATTTAAGAAACTATTTAGTTTAAGAGTTTTTCATTTGCTATTTTTATTATATGACAATCTGCTATATAATTTTAATGTCACATTACACTATCAAATTAAAGAATTAAAAATAATTAAAAATATGGATTAAAATATTATTAAAAAGAAAAAATTAACAAAAACAAAATCAAAATTAAATTTAAAAAAATATTGCATAAATTAAATTATAAAACACAAGATGCATATATTAATAACTTGTATATAAGTAAAAATAAATGTTTATATTAACAACTTGTAAATAAGTAAAAAAAATATTGTTTCACTATAATTATAAAGGAAGAAACAAAATAGATATTTTAAACATTTTATACTTAAAAAAGTGTTTTTTTTAATGTATTTGATTGAAATTTGAAAAAGGTATATATTTTATAATCTTTACTACATATGAAAATGACTCACTAGGAAAATTTTTTTACACGAAAGGATATATAATTCTTTTAAAATGATAATAGCAACCTTAAATTTTAAATTTTAATTGGATGAATAATTTTTTTTTATTCAATTATCGGTTATCTATAAGTTAGTTTTATTTTATTTTAAATATTTAAATCAAAATAAATATAATATAAGTTTAAAATTTAAATTAAATAAAAATTAATTGATTACTACAATCCTTTATTGTTTAAATTCTAAAAATAACTATATTCATGTAATTATATATTTTTTCTTTGTTTCTTTATGTTTCGTGCGTGGTATTCTTATCTATATATAAATAATGGACAAATATAAAATTTCTAATTGTTATATACAATTTTATCTCTAATTTTTATTGTTATTTTTAATCAAATCTATTAACGAATTGTTGCAATTTATTGAGATTAATAAACTAATACTTGGATAAAAAAAATAGAATATCAAAAATTGGGTACTTGAAAAATGATTGATATAAAGTTATTCTAGTTGTATAGGAAATGAACAATTATGAAAAAAATATATTGATGGATAGTGAACTTAGATTTTTTTAAAATGTTATAATTTCTTTTGTAGATTCTATTCATTGATTTTTATATTCAAATATTTTTTTTTAATTTTTACATGAAACAAAAATTTAGATATCAATGTTCAATTATGTAATTGAATAATTCAAGAATTTTTTTACCAGGAAAAAATTACGCCATTTTCTAATGGTGTGGTACAAAAATATTAATATGATCGTTATTAATATAAAAAAAATAAAGTTATTTTGTTTTATTTCACAACAATTGTTACAGTGATATTTTGTAAAAGAGTTTTATCTTACAACTTCATTTTTTTAATAAAAATTGAGAATAAAGTAGAAATAATTTTTAGGTATGAAATTTATATATATTTTTTGTTTTATCTTATATATTACAAAAATTGAATTATTATCTTTTATATGTTTTTTAGAGGCCTTTGGCATATTTATTCATGTCAAAACTTCAATTAAAATCTTAAGAGAAAATAGAGTACTGGAAAAAAAGAAAAATTATAATAGTTAATTTTAAGTATGAATAATATTTTTATTTGAATTTGTATTTAATAATATAGTTTATATTTAAATATTTTATAAATGTAGATTCAAAATAATGCCAATAATTTTATAAGGAGATTTAATAGAAAAATGAAGAAATGCTAATTGAAGAAGAGATTTAGAATCATCCAATTACAGTTTTGTCAAATTGCAAAGCTTTATTTTACAATGGTAATTTGTTTTATTATCGATAATTGTAATTTATAATTGATAATTTAAATTTTTTTTATATATTTTGTTGAATTAAATATTAAGTAATTATTAGTTTAAACTACTCTAATAGTATCTTTTGTTTAGAAAATAATCAAATCATAAGAAATTTATATTAAAAATGTGATTTGTAAAGAAGTATTTCTCTCATAAAAGTAAAATTTTATTATATATTAAAATTTTATAAATATATTTATAAATATGAATATTATTTTAATATTGTTTTGGCATTTTAATTGTTACAACGAATATGTATATTGATGATCAATAAAAACATCTTATATTTCTTGATGTTATTTTATTTAATTTTTCTATTAATCTTGTATTAACTCTTATTTAATTTTTAAATTTAATTTTCTCATCATTTTGTCTTAATTTTTTTTTCATTCACTTGTTAATATAAAAAAGCATACTTTTAAAATGTTTAATTCATATATATTCTAAAAAATTTTAATTATTAATAACTTTACATAATTTATTTTCTTTATTTATATAAATTTAAAATTTTAAAAATTAATTTATTCACATGTCTAATAATTATTTTGAAAGCCAGTTATATACAAACATGTATATTAAATAAAATGAATGAATTCAATATTTCATTGTAGTATTATTGCAATGGGTTTAGCAATCCATGAATTAACTGATATTCGTTCATTTTTTTTAATTTAATTTCATTAAAGTTATTTATTTTTTTACTTTAAAAAATATTTAATATTTAAACTCATTTCACAAAAATTAAATAAAATTTTTTTTTTTATCTTTTTTGAAACAAAATTGTATTTCGATTGAATTCTTAGTATATTTCAAATTCTTAATATATTTTAAATTTTATGTCATTATGAGATAACATTTGACTTAAATGATATTTTATTTTAAAGCTTCAGAAGAGTTTTCTAAAAAAAAAAGAAAATAAAATAAAATCTCTTGAAATAAAATATAATAATCTAAAAATAAATATCAAGAATTCAATTGAAATATAATTTTCGATTTCAAAAAGATAAAAAATTATTATGTCAGTTTTATAAAATTTATTTAAATAATTAAATAATTTTCTTAGAATAAAAAAATAAATTTTAATAAAAAAAATAAGATAGAGGGTAGCTGAAATTAACTCCAACAAAAATGGCCTATTTTTATTTTCCGCTAAGACAATAATCCAGGTGATCCGAATGAATAAAATAAATAAAATAAATATTTTTTAAATCAAAATCAATAAAAATATTACAATATCATTTATAAAATTATATTCTATCATCATAATTAACATATTCTTTAATAATTTAAAATAATCTTATTAATATATTGTATTATTATTTCAAATAATTTTTTTAATAAAATTATTATAAATAATTAATAATCATGTATATATAATTTAAAATTTTAGCATCCCTCATTGTATCACGTAGCTAATTAGAAGCGTGATGAAACCATTTTCATCTCGCGTCCGATGTCCAGTCCAAATCGAGAAAAGTAGAAGAGTGTGTGTGTCTATATATATATTCGATTATTGCCTTTTCACTTCTCTCCACCGGCGTCCCGCGGATCGCCTTTCTTTCACTTCTCTCCAAAACCAACTGTACGCTCTCTGTTTCTTGTTCATTTCAATTAATTTGGCGAGTTTGTTGCATTCTTGTAGTTGTCACGGAACTTAACTCTCCCCCCATGGAAACGGAATGCGATTGCTTTCTTATCTGCTTTATCGTTGTAACTTTTTTTTTTCCCTTCTGTTTTTTTTTTAAAAAAATTGGATATTAATGGCAAGACGATTTTAATTTATTGTTCGCTTAAACTCTGATCTGATCTAATCTAAGATTATCTGCAATTTTGAACTTCAAGGCGGTACTCTGATGAGGAAAAGATGAAGTGTAGGCCAGCTGGTGAGCTATGATTAAACTAATGGAACAATGAGGTTTATAGTGAATTTTTTTTTTTTTTTTAAAATAGAACCCTAGACTTGTGAAGAGCGGATGCGAAAGCTCCAATGCTTCCAGCCTGGGCATCATATCTAAATTTATGCTTCATTGCCAATTGTTGTTCTGGTTCTTATAGTTGTTCACTTTTGTTTACCATCTATTTGTACATTGGATTTCTAATTTCTATTCAAAAATTAATGTGATTTATGCTCTTGCAGGGTCTTGTACTTGTGACATATCTATTTGTAATTTTGGATTTTTTGTTCAACGTTTCTTTGTTTCTATTTGTAAGCATTTGAATGCTTTAGAAAAGATATGCTGCAAGAATAGCCCCAACATCTATGGTTTAGTTATATTATGTTTTGTTACTTTACATCCATTTTGCATCTTTAGAAGCTACATTTTAGGAAAAAAAGGAAGTTCCTGTCTGATTGGTATGATGTATTGATGTTTATTATTTTGCATCACTTTGTTTGTTTCGGTGGCTAATGTTCCAATTTTCCAGTTTCTTGACTAGTGTAGTACTATGAGTCTATGAATTATGACACAAGAAATAATAGCAACATTTCATGAGTTGCCTGTTATGGTCATTTGTTGCTCTGCACCCGTAAATTTCATCTGTTGCAATTGTGGACTGTTTACTCATTTAAGCAGAAATTTGTATTGGTGACTATGGTTAAGATGTCATTATGTTCCTTTATTTTGAGAAATATATATATATATATATATATTTAAAATTACTAAAACGAAAAGAAAACAATGAAAAATGCTCAAGTGAAAACTAATCTTTCAATGCTTTTTCTTTTTTTTTTTTTGTGGACTGTATGGCTAGAGTGCTTAGGCTTGTAACAGGATTTACTTGGCCAATAATTAACTTTCATGCTGTTTGACAGGATATCTGGGCTAGCTACACATGGGGTCTACAAGTGCATCACCAAATATACCGGTGAATCTACCTCTTTTTTAGTTTCGAGTTATCTCTGATGTCCAATATGCTGATATTCCCAATGGTTACTCATTCATTGGCGCTCCCTGGTATTATCGACATAGCATTCATGTATTGCAAAGGGCAGTACAAAAATGGAACAACCATGGGAAGCTTAAGTTTGTTATTAACTTTGGAGATATTGTTGATGGGAAATGCCCCCATAACGAATCTCTAAATGCTGTGAAGAATGTACTTAATGAATTTGAGATTTTCAATGGTCCTGTATATCACACGATTGGCAATCACTGCCTTTACAATCTTTCCCATTAGAAATTACTTCCGTTATTGAATATTTCAAGTCCCGATGGTCATGCATACTATGATTTTTCACCTGCTCCAGAATATAGAATCGTTGTGCTTGATGGCTATGATATCAGTGCCATTGGATGGCCTCAAGATAATCCCAAAACCTTACAGGCTTTGGAATTTCTCAGGAATAAGAACCCAAATTCGGAAAGAACAGTCCAGAGGGACTGCTAGGCCTTGAAAGGAGGTTCCTTATGTTCAATGGAGCTGTTGGGAGAGAACAGATGGAATGGCTGGATGGTGTAGTTAGTGATGCAACAAGATTAAAGCAGAAAGTGATTGTTTGCTGCCATCTGCCTTTAGATTCTGGTGCATCAAGCCGAGAAGCTTTTTTGTGGAATTATGATGAAGTAATGAATGTGATACACCAGTACAATTGTGTGAAGGTTTGCCTATGTGGACATGATCATAAAGGTGTGCGTTCAATTGATTCTCATCGAATGCACCACAGGTCCTTTGAAGCAGTACTGGAGTGTCCTCCTGGTACAGATGCATTTGGATTCATAGATTGTTATGACAACAGATTATTGCTTTTTGGTACGGATAGAATGGATAGCACTGATATGTGTTCCAGTCCTTGAGCAAACTTCAAGAGTGTGACTGCCAACTCATACTGCAATAGCTGTATGAGCATAAATTATCTAAAGCACATGTATATGCCTTTGAAGAAGAGTTCATAGCACTTGGAAGACCGTGACATTTAATTTGTCTGAGTATCTGATACGTTTTCAATTGCTAAAGAAGAGGTATGTCAATTATTTTCTGTGTGCTTTGGAATATATTTGCATTCATTGAATATGTTATTGTTCTAGAGCTTTTTTGTTGTCTGTGATTCGCGGTATCTATTGGTCTCGTGCACTTGTCCTTTTTATTCAAGAATGCCTTTTGGAAGTTCTTACAAGGATCATCACGCCATTAAAACATGTTATGTATACTATTTTTGTGTGGTGAAAAGATAAAATATTCAGTTGTTCTTTTGATGCCTAAGGTGGAAAATTTGCAAAGCTTTTGGATTTTCTTGCAGTTTGATCTATTTGTGAACAAAACAATTGATCTGTCCATGATTATTAAACTGCCAGTCTCATATGTGGCCAGAGGGTTCTTGATCTTGTCTTGCCAATATGGCAGTGATAGATGTTAATTTGTGTTTATCTTCTGCAGTCAACTTTTTTTATCATTCCTAAATATAAACACAAAATGATGAAATTTTTTCGGCAACGTCACTGATGGTTTGTTGGATATTAATGCTGATTCAGCCTCAGACCAGTGCCTTGTCTTAAAGTAGGTTAAATAAAATAAATTCTGTTGTTAGACTCAGTCGTACACGTTTAATGAGTTGCAAGTCAATGGATCTGCTACGTTTCATCTCTCTTTTTGTTATAATTATCTATGGCGTATGTTGATATTTATCTTTTGACCTCAAAGATAACTTCATATTTAAAATTTTACGATTAGATAATTTGAGGATGACAATTATTGTATTTATACAATCGCCATTTTTTATCACTTAACAAATTTCAGCCTCCCTATATGTTACTCAACTACCACTCCCACTTTGCCAGGTTCTCATATATGACCTTAGGTTTTATCAATAATAATGCCAATGTGGTGTGATGAATGTTAATTCTTGCTTACTTTCTGCGGTCCTCCTTTATTATTATCTCCAGTATGATTATCTGCGTACCCTGTTACTCAGGTTAACAACGAAAAACTGCTGTATTTATTAGTCTCCGAACTACATTAAGCTAGGTAAAAAAAGGTAGAAGACAACAACTATCATCACAGCTCATTTTATTTCTCTTTTAGGTAGCTGTACACATCTTGATTAACACATCTATTTCACTTTTTGAGATACTTTTCATTAGAAAAATTCTGCTTCTATAATTTGTGTTACCATTATAGTTGAGTTATTGAACATTTATACAGCCTCCCAGCAGTAAGTAAAACACATTTATCTCTCACTTTGTTCTAAACATGCAGGGAAGATTTTAATTCTACCATCCCTTCCCTTCCCTATCCATTTCTGCATTCCATTTTATTATTATTATTGTTCCAAAATTATCATTTGCGACAAGAAATATCAGTAAATATGAAATTCCTAGTGCACCATATAAAAGAAGATTAAAATAAAATATCCCACCCTCTGGTATAGGTGTAACCAATGGTCTGGAACAAACTTTTAACTGTCTTCACTTTGCGTCAGTCTTTTTGGCCTTTCTCTTCTCATTAAAAAAGAACCCAAACAAGGCCACGACGGAGAAGGCGCTGAAGCAAACTGAGGCAATATCAAGAGACGCATGGCGACCCGTGATCGCCTGGACCTCAAAGAGATTGGTAGTTTTGTGGGCATCTGTGGTCTGACCAAAAGCCACCTCAACTTCGTTGGCGTTGTAAGCGTAGGCGCGTACGAAGTACGTGGCAGTGGGCACGTCACGCTCGACTGTCCAAGTAAATGATTGGTTCTTATTACTAGCAGTATAAGGCCAAGACACAACGGTGAATTGGCAAGTCTTGTCCTTGGATAAATTGTCCTCGGTTTTTCTCCACGCGCGGTCCTGTTGGCTTACTGGCGCGTAACATAGCTTGACTTTGATGGTCTTGTAGGCCGAGGCAGTCCCAGCTGGAAGGGTTTGGTTCACTCCCCAGGTGACAGTGATGTTGTCCACACCAGATTTAAGAACTGCAGAATTATTTTTTACAAAAATATTAGAAATAATTTCATCAAATCAAGAATCTGAATCTGAGAGATCCAACTTAGGATAACATGAAAAGATAGAATTTTTTTTGTTTTTTATCATGGTATGTTTAGATTTCTGTAATACATAGAATTGAGATAAAGAAATTAAGACCAAGAACGAGAGAGAGAGAGAGAGAGAGAGAGAGAGATCTGTGTTACCTTGTCCAGGAGTTGGTGAAGCAGTGACAACAAGAGTTTTTTGAAGGGAAGAGAAGAGAGTGTTTCCATAACAAGATCCAAACAAGCAAGAAAGAAGAACTGAAGCCAAGAGAAGATCAAGTGCTGCCATATTTCAGGCGAGACCACCAAAAGGCTTGGAAAAGTTTAGAAGAGATTAAGGCTATCTAGTGGTGACGATGACGGAAAAAAGTAGGGTTTGTGTGGGCTTTTATACAAAGGCAAAACAATTATGGAAAAAAGAAGAAGCAGAATAAGTCAACGGACCAAGTTGCTTAGTGGGCAAATTTTTTTTTAAAAAAAAAGCCTAAAGACTTCTGATATAATGAATGCGGCCCTTAAGCTCATTCAAAGGATATGGTTAAGTGGGGATTAATGAACAATAAACAACAGAGAGAGAGACATTGGACGAAAGGATATGCTAGGCGTTTTGCCACGTGATTGACCTTGCTGGGGAAACGGCTTCTCTTGATTTTTTGTTAGTCCATTTTTTAAAATTGAAGTTTGTCCCCTAATGCATCTGAAAGAGTAAACTACACCAGGAAGGTAGCGATTGGGAATGAGGGAACGAAAGGCCACGGTATAAAATAATAGATTAGAATGGCCTTGACGAAACTAGGTGCAGAAAACCTCCAGTACGGAAAAAATAAAATAGGACGGCTCAGTTTGGTTGTGAATATGTTTAATGAAGAGATATTATATACAGAATGTCTATTGTATTGTAAATTCATCATACCTAAAGTACATTTACGTATGAAATAATTCAACTGATCATCACAAATATTCAAGTTACAAATACAACAATTTCAATAACATTCAAAATTCAATATAAAATCTTTTGATTTCAAAGTCTTAATTTAGATTTTATCTTCTTAGTAATTAGGCTAAGATCTCATTAGCATCAACTCCAGTTTGTCTAAAGCCACGAATAAGGTGGATATCTATGTTGTTTGGTGAGTTATAATTTATTAAGATTATAACTTAAATTTTTAAGATGACCTAGAAAAGAATTTTTCTATTTTGTTTGAAAAAAAAAATATTCCTGAAATGAATGAAGGATTATTGCTTTTATAGTAAAAATTCTTATTTAAGACTTATTTATAATTAAATATGAATTCTTATTGGAATAAAATTGGAGAGATTAACTCTATAAACAACAGTATTATAGAAATAGTTATTTAATTTTGTTCATTAGCGAAAGTGGCTTTTCTCTATTGTGTTTAGTCGCTAAAGAAGTAAAATAAACTATTTTTTTCTATAAGCCGTATGAATTGAATATACTAATATATTGTTGACAGATCTTTTCAATGTCATAGGTTTAATGAATATGAGCATGTTTGATTTTATATATGTAATCGTAGTTATTAATAATAATAAAAATTGACATATGTAAAAATAGTTTTATTGAGAGACTAAATTTATGTAAAATATTATTGTTGTTCTAATTTTTTTTTTTTAAGATTTGCACACTTTACTGTTATAATATATATAATATTAATGCGCAACATAATTGACACTAATTAACAATTGTAAAGCTCTTTCAAGACAAAATATAAGCTTTTCAAACTCTTAAAAATTGATTAAAAATGTTAAAAATATTCAAAATCAATTCAACGCAGTATAATAAATAGGTTTTGTGCAAATTTATCGGATTTATCTTATCTAATGTACTGATTTTAAAAGTAATTTAATAGATGTCCATATAAACCACGATCAGTTGCTTTTTGTTAAGGCCAAGTTTGCAATATATGATTCTGAATCTTCAATATGGTTAGAAATTCTATGGAATATTAATTTTTACTTCTAAATTTTTGTATGTAACTTTGTATTTCACGTCCTAATTGAGAGAAAATACAAATGTGGAAATTGAACAAAGTCTCCAATTAGATATGGATATAAAATCACAACTTGAGTCCTTGTCTCGAAATATGATCACAAACAGGAAATATTTCCAATCCATAATGTAAATTTCTTCATAATTTCATAAATTATAATGGGAGTGGGATAATATTTTCCAACCATTAATATGTTTCTCCACCTATTATGTGCATTGCATTACTAAAAATGAAATACCTTCTAAGATCTTGGAAGTGCTTTGGTGTATATAAGATAATCGCTTATTAGATTAAGTAGCTCATTTACTATCCAAATTCAAACTCTAACACTAAGCCATATGTTCATTTCTTTGTTTCTACTTGATAACATGTTATGGATTTCATAATAAAATTTTATATGTATTTCATTATTAAGTTGTAAAGAGTTGTAATTGAATGTAATTCAATTGGTTATTTTAAAAAAGAGACTCAAATGTAATTATAAATTTTGACAATATATTACAATAAGAATTTTTTTTATCATATGCTAACACTTTAGTGATTGAATGCTTATATAATTATAGTGTTCTTCTTAAAAAAAAAAAAATGTAAATCAAATGACAAAGAATCAACGTTACACAAAATAACATTTTCAGAAAAATACCTTTTTCAGAAAATTATTTTCCTGAAACTGAATAACTTCGAATCATAATGAAACCTAAAATTGTAATTAACTAACTTTATCAAACAATTACAGAATTTTCTCTATTTTTGTCATTTACCATCCTACCTTCCTTTCATCCCTCTTCACCTGTTCCTTGAGAACTTAAATTAAAAGTTAGAAAAGGCAGGGGGGTGGAGAATTTTCTCCTTCTCCCATGAGTATGGATAGCTCATTTAGGGTCAGGCATGGTAGTTAAAATCCAAGTTGATCATGTGTCAATCTCTCCAAAATTCATCATCCATGATCAAAAAGCATTTCTTGTAGTTACTTGGCTTATTTTAGAAGTTGGCAAGTCTAATTAGCGCAATGTATAATAAGTTGCACAAAAACTTGATTATCGGAGGAATTGCTGCCTTCTTTATGAGATAAATGCAAGGTTTGCTTTCCTATTAAGCCTCTGCATTTCATTATTGAATGTGTTTTCAAAAGCCATTTCAATAGAAAAACTAGCAAGATTTCTTTATCAGTGAACATGTAACTGACCAAGTTATGGGTGAACTGGTTTTCTCATGATCAAGTGAATGATTTTGCATAATTATTTAAATTTCAGTCTCAGCGATTTATTTGCTAATGAATTCAATTATTATGTCATTCTGGGTTCATTAATAACATATGGTGGTTAATTTTCTATTACACCATTATAAAGTTAGAAGGCATGCATTTTATTAAAATTTCTTCATCTCACTTTCCCATGATTTGACAGAGACAATTTTTGAACAAATATGAAAGTTTTGCCCAACTTTCAAAGATCTATCCTAATGAAACCAACCCCTTCTGTGGAAGAAAGGCATAAAGACTAATATAGTCCCCAAACTATTTTAAAAAGTTCAATTAAGGATAAAATTAATTATTAGATTAATTTAGGATGTAACTCTTATTTTTTGTACAAATTATAACTAGTGTGATTTTCACGTATTAATCAAAAAAATAAAAAAAATATTTTTAAAATTTTTATTCATAAAAAATATCTTAAATATTTATTTATTTTTTTTTTAACAAAAACTAACCCTAATCCCTTTCATCTCCTAATCCGTTTTCTCAAAACACATCCACTTCATCACCACCATCAATCACCTTTATCACCACTAATTCTCCGTCAATCACCTTTATCACATAAATTAGATATTGTTACGTCCACGCCGACGGGAGGCTGTCGACTGCGATTAGGTTAACTCATTGAATTGATTGTAGGAGTTGAGGAGGGAAAGGTAAAGCGGTGGCGTTTCTGGATGGTCCCCTGCCGTCGCCGCCAATGGTGTCGCTGAGTGGTAATGGCGCAAAATTAGATGTCGAGGATATGGAAGATTGGAAGCGGTTTAAGGAGGCAGGTGTACTAGATGAAGCGGTAATGGAGAAAAAGGACCGCCATGGGCTTCTGGAGCATGCTGGGGCTGTCTTTAGAACAAGTGAAAGGTATCTTTATTTTGCCTGTTTGCTTCTTTTTTAGCTCCATTCATGTGCATTTGCATATGGGATTCTTGTGCATTTTATAATATTATTGATAGTCAATTTGAATCTAATTCTATCAATTAAATATGCATGTGCACTTTCATGGTTGGGACTGGTTGTGGATTTAGATCATCCAACAAAGATGTACGGGGTGAAGTTGTATTAAGTAGATAATATTTGCTGTTTCAGGGTTCTAGATCTCAGTTTATGCATCCACCATGAACTTGTAATAGTTAACAATTATGGGAAACCCTGTTATTTTGATTTCTGGGATGTGATATTAAGCAAGCTGGACATAATTCATAGGTTGGCACTTCCAGATGGATGAAGAATTATAGAGCCGACAATGGAAGGAGAGAGGAAAGGAACAATGGGCTCTAAAGCTGGTTGAAAGTGTTGAGAATGGCGCGAACTTCATTAGAGAGCTATTTCTTCAACGTTAAAAGAGGTATGGCGGTGATGGCGAATCCATGGTGGTTTAGGGTCGAGTTTAGGTTTTCTAAATTGTTTTTTTTATCAAATCTGTATTTGAGTTATAAAATTTTCTAGGCAACCAAATAGAAAATTTGGTGCCCAGAAAAAATCTTTATTTTTACTTTTTTATAGAGAACTAATTTTTACTTATTTGAGTTAAAAATTATTTTTATCATTATTTTTTCTTTTTTCACGCATATATATTAATATTTGTATAACACTGCTCAAATTTATCCTTAAATAAGCTAAAAAATAAAAATTATGTTCTATATTAATCTAAAAGTTAATTTTGTCTTAATTGAATCTTTTTAAAAGGTTAAAGGGTGTCATCAATAAAAACATTGTAAGGAGAATTTTCGGTTGTATAATGTGTAGACGTTTTCTTCAAATACAGAGTTCCATAGCTTTATGTAATTATTTGTTTTCGTCCTGTTCAAAGAATTCTCCATTATTGATCATCGGAAAAATTTTATTTCATGTGTAGATTTGAATTACATAAAAATTATTTATCACGAATATTTATCATTTGTTTATATTTTGTTAAATGAATGATTAAGAGGTATATATTACTTAATTGAAAAATTATAAAATAATTAATTAAATAAAAAATTATATTATACCAAAAATAAGAAAATAAATGTAAAAGAAAAAAAAATACTAACTAAAAGGGAAAATAAATAAAAGAATGAAATACACAAAGAAAAAATGTCTAAAAATCAAAATTTTAATTATTTGTCTAAATTAAATGATAAATAATTAAAAAATAATTTAAGTTATATTAATTTAAGAATTATTTATTTTAATGTTTTATATATGATAAAAATGACAATAAAAAATGCTTAATTTAAAATTTCGTAAAACTTTTAACACATAATGTTATAAGCATGGTTCGACTAATCTGGTTATTGAAAATAATTGAATTAAATTAAAAATCAATTATTCCAAAAATTTTATAACTGAAATCACAGTAAAATTATTTATTCTGAATCAAATTTCAAAATTTTTATTTTATCCATTCTAATTCAATTTAATTTAGTGCAATTTAATTATGAAATAAAAAATTCAGGCCAAATCAAAATAAACCTATTTTATACAAACTTTCTAATTAAAAAAATTTGAAATTAATTCAAACTCATAAAAACTGAATTAAAATAAAAAAAAATTCGATTGTGGGCTGATTGATATGAAGCCCATCCTCCGCATTTTGTAAAGGGCACTGTCTCAACCCGTATAGAAAGATGATACGCGGCTCCTCTTTAACTCTCAAGCCATGTGGGATTGTGACTTTTATCTCAATCCCACTCTCTCTCTCTCTCTCTATATATATATATATATAAAAGATGCTTGTATGCAAGCGTTTTCCTTCATCAAAACCAACTCAGATTCCAACCTCAGTTTATCTATAACATGACCGGTTGAACGCTAGTATTACAATTTTTTTTTAATTTGACAATATGGGTAAATGAGCATATGAAGTCAGTTGTGAAGAGGTCTAGGCCATGTCTAGTGTATTCTCTATATTGTATGTCTTAGTTAAGGTGAAAAAATTGAGCTCCAACGATTCCCATCTTCCCAGCACATTAGTACTGTTGGTCGGATCTCTCTGGTTCAGGCCACAACATGTATAAGCAATGAGACCAATCAATATGACAATTTTTGGGATAACAAATTCTTGAAAAGAAAGACAAAATAAGGAACTGCTTCGAAATTCATTCCTTGTCATCCCTGTCAGAGTTTATAGACATATACTAACCTTACAAGGAAAACGACACACCCATCGGATGACGGCCAACAGTCTTCCCATGCTGCTGATATTCTCAATGCATAAGATTTCCTCAACAAAACAAATGTATATATGTTTAATGTACATATTAATTCTTTGCTTCTTCTGTTCTTCACCAAAATCAAACACTCTTGTCATCTGCATATCCCCCCTAAGCCATGATGATGATGGATAGGAGACTAGGCAGAGAATCCTCGAAAGGGTCCACAACCCTACAAAAGAAGCTAGTTGAGTCTCGCCGACCAACCAAACCTCAACAACAAACCCCTGACCTTACTGATTTCATGAACGACATGTTCTTTGGAACTGTGAACAATGATAATAAGAAAGCATAAAATTGACTGGAAGTCGTTTTCAGGACCAAGAAGAAGAAGAAGAAGAAGAAGAAGAAAGTTTTGACGACAGCACGAGGAGTAACAGCAACAGGTTAACTCAAGAGTGGCTGGATGAGGCTAGACGAATGGTGGCTTCATCTCCTTCAAGGAGTGATTCGCCTTCCAGGCTGGTTGGATCACAAAGATTCGCCGCTGGGTGTGTACCTGGTAGTCTGTTATTATCTTCAGCACTAGAGCGGAGGGATCCTCGTTCCAGGTCAGCAAGAAGACACAAAGCAGTAGAAGGATTCAGTGAAGAAATACTAATGAAATCAGCAAAGCACAGCCGTAATAAATCAGAATCATTAGACATACGTAACATGCCTAGCTCTCCATCAGAACTATCACCTGCATCTCGAGTTCAACAATGGTTTACCAACATCCTGGACTCCTCCAATTCTAATGACTCATCATCCCTTTCCGATGATCCAACGGCCCTGGCAGTGCCTCGGCGCCACTCAACCTACCGCAGGTCCCGTTTCCAAACTCAGCCAACACTACCACCTCCACCTGAGGGAATATCAGTGCCTACACGTAGAACTTTCAGGCCAGCCCCATTACCTGAGACTCATCAGTTGCTGTCTCCGCCAAAGAATCTGATTGAATTAGCTCAACACAGGTCAATATCGTCATCTACATGTTCTCTGCCGGAGAAACTACCCCTGTCTCCACCGAGGAGCCTAGTAGAGTCAGCTCATAGAAGGTCTATTGCGAGGTCAGCGTGCTCCGTTGAGAAAATTGCATCGAAGCCTAATACGAATAATGTGAATGGGTGGCTGGAGAAGGAAGAAGAGAGAGGAAAAAAACTCGGTCTTAATGGGTTCCTTAAGGAGCAAAGAATCAAGATTGAGAAGATCTTGAATGGGGAGATTGACTCTAAGGCTAAAGTCATCCTTTCTGGCCCTTCAAACAGTTACGAATCATACATGTTTGATGTTTTCTGTATTGAAGATCATGATCAAGATTTTTTTTTTTTTTTTAACTTCTCCTGTCTTAAAGGGAGTAAAAGACAAACCAGGCTACACCTGATTGGCAATAGCAAGATTTCATGAATAACAAATGTGTAGTCACTTACATAGTGGTAAAGATTTCTTGAAATGCTGCAGGTTGAAGTTCTATGGTAGCCGCGATTTGCTTTGCATGGTTATTGGGAAATAGGTCCGTGAAGAATAAAGGAGAAGGGGGTGGAGACAGATATGTAGTGGTGCCTGTGATGACTGTACGAAGAGGGAGAATGTGGAAGCATAGGCAGGCTGCTTGGCTCTTCCACCATGTTGGTCTTGATGCCACCTCATTGCTCTTTGCTGATGAGGTATGCTTAGCATAGTTCGTATACTAGCTATTTCTAACCCGTTTTTGTTCGTATGCTAGCTATTTCTAACCTGTTTTTGTTTCTTTGTTTGACGAATATATGAATACATTTTAAAGTTCAAGCACACAAGAATCACCGATTTTGCCCACTTCTGAGATTTTTCTTGCTTACTGTTGTTAACTTTTGCAATAATCTTTGATTGCAATGAGAGGGAATGAAACTAATTTTTGTTTGGAAAGAAATGAAATCACATGGACTAATCAAAATGTTTTCTCTGGTTGCAGTTGTTTACTTTCTAAATGATCAAAGAAATTTCACTCTTAAGAGTTTATCATCCACATAATTTTGCAAACTTTGCCACTGCTTTTTGTGTTCAGGTGGATTTGGAGACTCTTATTATGGCAGGAAAATTAACCATCCTTGTTGTTGGTCAAGATATACTCAAGAACGATAGTGAAGTCAGTATTTGCAGTAAGTGTAGATAAAAATGAAGAAGGCCAAACAGAGAATACTCCATCTCAATATTTAACTTTCGTGCCTTCCATTTCCCTGCAGGTTGGATCTCAGTGCAGTATTCTCACAGATAACTACTGTGAAGATGCCTATGATCTGCTTCAAATCCCAGTCCTCAAAAAACTTTTGGTAAATTATATCAATTCCCTATTCTAATATTGTAATTGATAAAGCACTGGCTTTTCTTGGTTAATTCTTAACGCTACTAATAGCTTCCTATCTTGCAGCTTGCAGTTATCCTGTTAGATACACAAAATCTGAATGCGTCTACTAAATTGTCAATGACAAGAGATGCAGAGGCAGTTCAGTTGCTACTAGTTGGGTCAGCCCCTAATTATCGAAATGCGCTTGTCGATCAAAGTAAGTCTTTCTCTTCTCATCATCATTAGCAAACAGCTTAAAATTTCTGTATTTCTGTAGGTTTCATGATCTACATTCATTTGTTCTTCATTTATTTAGTAATGCAAGATCAAAGGGACAATTCCTTCTCTGAAGCTTTGCAGTACAACTATGGAAAGCCCCAAAGTGAAAGTAAGCTACTTATTAGTACTTCTTTGAGCATATAGTTATTAGTACTTAATTTCTCTTGTATGTAGTAAAAAAAAAAAAAAAGAGGATTATGCATGTGATGGTGGGTGAAATGTCGCTTGTGATCATTATCTCTTGATTAGCTTAGTTTGAAATGGTCTTGGTGGTAGTTAGAATCATTCTAGAATTGAGAAACTAACCAAATGACTAATAAATCATTAGAGTAATTCGCGGAAATTAGGTGTAATCTATGTAATTTGTCTCTTCTTTTGTGTTATCTTATTATTTAGAGTTGGATGGATTAGTGAAGTCAAGCATGCAATATCCTAATGAAAGGATCAGAACTCATTTTGATTAATGGCACAATAGATTAACAAATCTAAAGAACTTTCAATAATAAGCTACCAATAAATTCCTTGTTATATTTTTTTATCCAAAGGGCTGTGCATTACTTGATTGACTTGTTAGGAATTAGTTGAAGAATACTTGTATTTGTTTTAACTCCTCTAGACATGAACCAATAGATATCTATGTTTTCTTTTGAACAATCTTGAGCTTTTGTAGCTTTCTTTTCAGTTACTAACATTGTTTAGTCTTTCTGACTGTGCATGGTGAACAGTAGATGGTCTAGACTGCGCGACGCAGGTAGAACACAGAAAGGCAGCGGAACGGAAGTCAACTTCTGTGCGTCAAAATGCAGTCATCACATCAAATTCAGATAAGAAGTCTAAGGATGTGGAAAATGCAAAAACCAA
Organism: Omphalea diandra; assembly: GCA_949677035.1. Taxonomy (NCBI): domain Eukaryota; kingdom Viridiplantae; phylum Streptophyta; class Magnoliopsida; order Malpighiales; family Euphorbiaceae; genus Omphalea; species Omphalea diandra. Next base: position 2,001 of record CATIWR010618224.1, on the reverse strand, counting down.
CAAGGAAGCACCAAAAACAGGTAGTGCTTAATTTTTGAAGAAGAGAAGCATTTACAATGCCAAATTTTGAACTTTCATTATTCACTCTAGTATCAAATAATTACCAACGCTATGTGTTGTACTGTAATTTACATTGCAGCAGCAGCCGTGAAAGCAGCTCTTGATAATTCTCGCGGAAAGAATAAGTTCTTCCTGGCAAAGTGGTTTGGTTTCGGAAAATGATAACAAAGATGCCTGCTTTGTTCATTGTAGATTGATTGGATGTGGTCAAAACCTTAAATTTTTTTTTTTTTTGTGGGATTAGAGATGTTATTTTTTTCAGGATGTTTCTATTAAGAATGATTGAAATGGTCAAGCAGAATGTCCTGATGTCACAGTTAAATAGCCATGGCTGCTATGCCTATTCTATTATTATTTTTGATGCAGACAATAAGCAGGTAGTATATAAGATGGTGATCAATATCATCAACTGATATTTAGCCAAATTTTTATATTACAAAAATCTTATTCATGTCATGTCAAATAATTGGAAGAACTGAACCAGAAAAACGACACTGCAGTTTTGTATCTAAGTGCATTAGCTCTTGCCTATATGTTTGAATTTCTTCCATCTACTAGCTTTTCACGACAGTGCATGTAAACATCACCTTTTTAGTGGTTCATAAAGATGACCAAAAAATATGCATACGTGTAGCTGGGCAGATTAATTATATATATTCAAATCAAGGTTCAAAATTATTAGTCAATGTAGCACAATAATTTTAATATTTGGTAAAGCCTAATGCCCTGGGCTTGAATATTGGCATCCTATGATGTACTCTCTGGCCATTTTAAATTAGAAATCGATGGTTCAGTTGTAGAAGATTCAGAGACAAAACAAACATGAAATAATGTGTCCAATTGACAGTAGTAGAAAAGGGTAGGTGTTCATTTTACTATTATTGCAGCCTCAAAGGAGAGAAGGCCATTTAAGTCATTCCAATTACCTAAAAGGACATTTACTCCTACTTTTGAAGTCATTGACCTTATGATATCTAATTCCAACAAAAAGGAACAGGCAAAAGCAAAGTAAAAAGCAAGTGAATTTTAAAGGCATCATATAAATAGATAAAATTTATTTGTTCATGTGCAGTACACAACGAAGTTCTTGCATACCATCATACCGCACATACATTAGTTTTAATATGTCGGATATAGACATTGAATAGCCTATTGGAAAACACCTAGTCAAGATTTTTCTGTATATAAAATTTAAGAAGCATACTTATATATTGATAGATTTAGATACAATGTGAAACTTGCTCATATATCGAGACCTGATCAAGAAAGAGACAGAGAGCGAGGGGAAAAAAGAAAGAGAAGTAGAGAAGTTTAGAATCTTTTTCAAGTACACTAGATGGAGATGGAGATGGAGATGGAGAAGATGGCTCCAGAGATGTGAAATTATTGGTCATGTATGTGATACAATCTGTCTTGTCCAGTTATGCCCACTTGTCCAACCCCAGCTGTAACTAACTTCTCAACCTCTTACATGGGTCCTACAATTCCTCTACCACCACAATAATCTCTCCCCAATCTGTATCCTCACCACTCCCATATGCTGGCCCATAACATTAACACCTCATTCTCATTTTTTACTCTTATTCTTTTGAGTATTTGGTGGTGATTATAATTTGGCTAGCTGCATAAAGAAACTTTCTTCTTTTCTTCTCATTCAACTTTCCAAGCATAAAGAAACAAGCAAAAATCAGATGACCCACTAGCATTAATTCCATCTAATAAACCAGAACTTGCAGTCTGCGAAGACAATGGTGATGAAGATGATGTTGATAGTGAGGAAAAGGATGCGGTTGGCAATAATGGCTTAAAGATAAACAAAGCATGCCTTAAACCAGGACTAAATAGCCAGTCATGGACATCCCAATACACTTCCACTCTTAGTTTATTAAGGTTAAACGACTGGTTACCTCTAAACTTCCACTGAAGATGCTTCACATGAAT
>CATIWR010618215.1:0-21515 GCA_949677035.1 Omphalea diandra | reverse complement strand
GATATATTGTAATTATGGTATATATATTTCTGTAGCAGATTTTTAGGAATATTATAGCAGATTCTTAGCAGATCTTTAGGGATATATTGCAGATTTTTAGGGATGTAAATCAAAGGTTTTCTTTATTTAAATGAAAGAACTCTCACCTTGAGGGACATTCAGCAAAAGTGACACTTTCTTGGATGTTTCTCTTAATCATCTGACAGGTTTTATCTCTGAAATGCATTTCTCAAAGCTTGATAAATTGAAGTTCTTGCACTTGGGAGCCAATACATTATTTTCAATGTAAGTTTCAATTGGGTAATCTCCATTCCAGGTGCAGAAGCTTGAGGTAGGTTCATCTAACTTGGGTCCTACTTTTCCTGCTTGGTTGAGAAACTCAAAAACATTTATCGATTTCCTAAATGCTAGCATCTCTGACACCTTACCAAACTTGTTTTTGGATATTTCCTACAATCTGTCATTCCTAAATGTTTCTTACAATCTCTTACCAGGACAGCTACAAAATCCACTAAGTGTAGCTCCCTTTGCCTGTGCTGATTTCAGGCTCAACCTTAAGGAAGGACTGGTTCCAGCTTTCACTGTGAACATTGAGTTGCTAGACCTCTTCAAGAATTGATTTTCAAGTCCTATTCCACGAAACATTTGTGAAACCATGCCATTTTTTTTTTCTCTCTCTGGTAATCAACCGAGCAGAAATCCCAGCATCTATAAGGGGTATGGGGTCTCTTTCCGTCCTTGATCTCTCAAGTAACAGCTTAACAGGGAGTATTCTTTCAAGTATAGTATATTGGTATTTCCTAAATGCTCTGGACCTAAGCTTCAGCAATTTATCTGGGCAGATTTCAGTGTCTTTGAGTTGACTAATTCAACTCCAGTCACTTCATCTGAGCAACAATAAGCTTACAGTAATCGTACCATCTTCTTTTTGGAATCTTTCAAGCTTGGAAACCTTGGATCTTGCAAACAACAGATTATCAGGAGAAATCCCATCATGGATTGAAGGTGGCTTTGCAAATCTTAGAATCTTGAGCTTGAGGTCAAAAGCTTTTTCTGTTGAAATTAAATCAACTTGTCAAATTTGGGCTCGCTGCAGGTCCTTGACCTTGCTCATAACAATTTAGCTGGGAGCATTCCAGTCACTTTTGGAGCTTCTAAAGCCAGGTCATATGAGCATCACATAAGTTTGCAGGCGTTAGCTGTGAAGACAGCTTGGTGATCGACATAAAAGGTGGATCTCACAAGTGCGCAAAAACTCTTTCCTTGGTCATTAGCAGAGACCTTTCTACCACTAACTTATATGGAGAGTTTCCTGAAGAAATCACAAGGTTGGTAGGTTTATTGGGTTTGAATTTGTCTCAAAATCAAATTATTGGCCAGATTCCTAAATTGTCAAATTGGCGGCAACGGTCATCACTTGATATCTAGCGTAATAGGTTCTCTGGTGAAATTCATTCCAGTTTGAAAGTGTCAAATTGGTAATTGGCTTTTGCTACATCATATAAACACATAATTTATTTTGAGTAGCTATAAATGTAAATCCTAAATTGATATATCTAATAATTTAATTGATTATAATTAATTTAATTAAAATCTGATTAAAATTAAAATAGACTAAATAATTTAATTGATCAATAATAATTTAATTTAGATTAATTAATTCTAATTAAATTTTAATACATCAAATTATATATATTTTTTATTGATATAAATATTTCATATCTATATATCCAACATGAAATAATAATAATAAAAAAATTCTCAAATCAAATTTAACTCTCAAGTCAATGCAAATTGACTTAATCATAACTCGATTCTCAGATTGATCTAAATAAATCAATTTAAATTATTAAAAATTATTTAAAATTAAAATAATTTTTTTATCTTAAAAACCAAAATTAAGTGTAATCTGATTTGACTTGAAATCTGAAAATAATATAAATTTCTTTTTTACACTTTACTTCTATAGTTTGACATGACTTATATGTAACTCAAAATGATATGATTTGAATTCACCTAAAAATGATGTGGTCTAAAATAAATCTAACTCAAAGATAAATTGATTTAAATTTGTTCGGATACAAATTGATCCAACCCAACTCCTTTTATCACTCTAATATTTTGTATTAATTTAAGTTGATATTTAGCATGTTATAGAACTTGGAATATTTGATTTTATAGATTTTTCTCTACATGAAATTACAAGAATCATCTGATGAACATATAGCTATTTTGTGATTATCTGTTAACGCAAGGGGCATGCACTGGTTTCTAAGGTTATCGTTATATGTCATTTTATATTAGTGTAATCTTAATATCGTGGTTTCTGTTGAAAATGAATTAAAGAAATTAATTAATAACAGAAAGAGCACCCAATTTTAAGTTAATAGCAAATTTATAATATTGACTAATACAATTTACTTTTTACTAGTTATTTTCCTTTTTTCCCCCTCTCTAATGATAAAGTTGGTAAATTTAGTGTCCAACTCAGCAAAATCGGCAATTTTCAAAAGGAAACAATTTTTAGAATTTTTTTTTTTTTTTGTATGAGAGTTGGGAGCTATTTTCACAAAGTGAACAAAAATTTGATCTTAACTCAAAGCACATCAATAGCTAAAAGGTGCCAATTCAAAGAGAAGTCAAGAACTTAATTGACCAAATTTCTGCTTTAATTTAGTGATAAAATGAGATTATTTAAAAGTGTAGATCAGAGTCCGAATCTAACTAATATAAATTTTGTTAAAAACAAAATCTCATTCTTACTCCCAAAACTTTCTGAGCTAGGCTGGAGGACAATTTTTTTTTTTTTACTATAGTGACTTTCCATCGTGCTTTTCTTGGCCTGCTCAAGCATATACTTGTAGGCCAATTCGGTGCAGCCTGAAATTTTTCAACGATGTTCTTGCATCAAAATTATTATCAATACCTAAAGGTAGGATCATACTTTGCTCCCCTAACAACAGAACATGTTGGAGGTGTTAGCAACTCTTATTGCTGAATGCGTTAAGGTGCCAAATTTCTTTCAATTTATTCCAATAGCTGGGGAGCAAATCATTCATGTCCTGCTTCTCTAGCGGTGATCTTAGTGTCCCAAAATCTTTCAATGTCTTTTCTAGTAAAACTTTTTGTTTTGAGTGTCATATAGAACGAGTAACGTACTAAAAATATTATTATTTTAAAAATTAAAATGTGTATGTCACATGTGTAAAGTACACAAATCATAAATAAAAATACACTTGTTTGACTTATAAATTAACAGTTACTGTAGACCTCCAAACTCTCTTTATCACAATTTACTTAAATTCTAATTAAACACTACAAACTGAATAAAAATTTGATTGCAAAAATTGATTAAAGAAGCTAAACTAAGAACTTGAAGTGAATAGAGTATATTACATGAGTGAAATGAACATGAGAATAAAACTAAGAACTAGGATGACAAACTCGAAAGTATTAACAATAGAATAAAATTGGAAAAAAAATAAATAAATTATTGTATAATCTTGACTTGATTTGAGCAATATTGAATTTTGCAGGTGTTACTGGATAATAGTTATTTGTCCACTACCCATTTTTTTATAGGGCCTTCAGTTGGGCTCGTTAACCATGTCGTCCGAGAAATAATTTCCACGTCCAAAGAAAATGGCTTAATGCTCCACTCTTGAAATCTTTAGCCCTAACTCATAATTGCTCCACTGACTTTTTCCGATACTTTAACTCCACAACCGTTTAATTCCTCTAACAGCCACCATTAACTTCCATGTGCACTAAATAATTTTTATTTAGTTTTATTAAATAAAAATATTTAATTAATTATAAATTACTAGGTCGAGCCTCCAGAAATTAATTAAGTTGGATCGAGTTAACTTATTTTAGATACAAACAACATTCCAATGAAATACAAACTAAGGTGGTTTCAATTTTTTAAAAAAATATGCAATTGAAAAATAGTCCAATCATAATACCAGATAACAAATTAATAGGGATATATAATTAATAGAGTTACCTAATGGCAATTTACACTAGATAATAAGTTATAGTTGCCAAAATTTATCGAAATTTGAGATTTCATTTTGAAAATACTTTATTTTAAAAAATAAAAGTAGCCATATTTTTAATTCATGTGTGTGTTTGTGTTATATTAATTAAAAAAAATGAAAATAATGGGCAATGATGATAGGTTATTTTGTGATTATGTAAATCTCTCTCTAATATTAAAAAAAAAAAAAAAAAACAACTTCATTTTAACTTGACAATGAGGTTTATAAAAATGAGGTTTTATAAATTTTATTTTGCTCTATGAATATTTTATCTAATCACTTTATTTATAAAAGATTTGGATATGAGAACTGTGAGAGTTCTAGCGATTTGAAATGACGAGAATGGAATTTCTCATGTTATTTATATACCTTAAAAAGTTAAATATAATTGGATTTCTCCATTGTTTTTTTGTAAATCAATTGATATATGTAATTAACTTTAGTTTTAAATTTAGTATTACATGAATGATAATCATTTATCAATTAATTATTTATTTGAGATAAAAATTTAATATTTATTAAATTAATCATTTGATATATAAACAATTAAAATTTTATGGAAAACTATTTAATTTTTTTTAATATAAAGGCCTGACATGACAATAGAGAATCAAGTGATGCACTTGAAGATCTCAATTAAGTTAACACGCACCTATATCATACACTCCATTACCACAATTTTAATGAAAATTACAGGAAAAAACCATAAATATCAAAAAAAAAAAAGCAATAACGGTACACCTAACAAAACTTATATTTAGAAAAATTATAAATAAAATAAAATTTTATTAAAAAATTGTAAAATAAATGACAATGAAATGTAAGAATAAAAAATAATATTTATATATTATTTATTTTAAAAATAAATATTATTTATACATTTTATATAAAAATTTTATCTTTATTAATATTTTAAAGAACAGTGTAAAATACATATTATCTATTAATATTTTAAAAGTTAAAGAGTTGTGGTTGTGGTTGGTGTTGACTGATGACCTGATACTGGCCCAATCAGGAGGTAGTGCATCGTAAAGGAAAGGGCAAAGACTTTGACTTTTCCTGTTCTAGAAGACCCACTTCCACATGTTGATAGGTTGAACGAACCGTCCAAAAATATTAATTGTCAATCAGCGATATGGTACACGTTGTTTTGTGTCCGCTGATAACGGGTACTGAATATTTTGTGCCATATAATTATAATAGTAAATTTTATATTTATTTTTATTAATTAATAAATTATATATATAATACATTTGAAATATATTTTGTATTTATTTTTATTAAATAATTAATAAATAAATTAAATGATTAAAAATTAATATAAATAATAATTAAAATTATTATTATTTATAATATATTCATATTTTGTAAAAATTATTATTAAGTAAATAGAATAATAAAAATTATAATTATAATTAACTCAGTATAATAAATTTTAATAATAATATAATTTTTTGATAAAAATTCAAAAATTATAGTTTCATTTTTTATTAGTCATTTTTTATTTTTCCTTATCATATAGAAAAATAAATACTAATATGAACGTAAAAAAAATTCTATATTATTGCATTTTTTAAATTATTTTATATAAATTTTCTATATTATTAAATTTTTATATTTTCTTTTACTTAATTGAGGAAGCTAAATACTTAATTATTAACTTATCATCACATGACGAAATAAAATCATATTATATTATCACTTACAAAAAATATGATGTTGCCGATATAATTACTTAACAATTTATAAACACTGTTTAAACTTAAATTTGAAATCAAAATTAATTATATATTGACTAATTTAAATGAAAATAAACGAAATATTTTCGATTTTGTGTACAATAAAAAAAATATTAATATCTCCTTCAACATATAGGCGGACTCACTTATGCTAGGTTTCAAAATGATTAAATTTATATTCAAATTTGATTTGACGTTGATAATATTACTCTTGAACACAAACAAGTTTAATTTCTCACTTCAACGTAAAATTAATCTACTGTCTTACATTATCACCACATCTATTTTGTTAAAAAGCATATGTATTAATCTCTTTTCTTTGAAAATAACTTATTCCTTTTAATATTTTAGGGGTATTGCCGGTATATTTTACCAATGACAATTCCATTTGCTCTTTATTTTCTTTAATAAAGTGGGTTCTTCTTTTGTTTTATCTCTCTTTTGAAAGTTTTTGTTTTAGTGTTGTTATTTTATTTTTCCTTGTGAGAGTTTGTCTTTTTTTTAAAAAAAAAGAGTTTTAGTGGTTTGAGATCGATTGTTTAGTAATATATGATAATATATTATTAGATATCGTTTCTCATATTTGTTTTGGCGTATTATATAAATTTTAGTTCATGTCGTGTTATAATACTATATATAGTGGAGATCTACATAATTGATAAAAATACAGAGTTATCGAAAAATAATCATGGTGAAAATAAAACTATGATTTTGAAGATGAGCTAATGTGCATGTATTAGTTATGTTGAAAATCAAGTTTATATTCATACTCTAAACATTAAGGTTTTTTTTTTTTTTTTTTTTTGTGAATGTGGTATGACTATTTATGAATGAAAATATTTTTTTTATTATTCCAAAAAAAAGCATATATATTATGATTTGACAAACAATTTGGGTGTCTTACACATGACATATTTGCTATAGCTGGTAGAACATTCAAAGGCAGATCTTCACTCATGGGACTCAACAGAGAGTTGGAAAAGGTACAATGATGAAATTAAGGGAATCTGACACGGATTAAAGCTCCTTTGAAATCGGCAAGGAGCTGCATGGAGGAGAAGTAGTTGTTATGCTGCTTGCTAGCTAACGATAGAGGAGAAAAGAGAGGGGCAGAAAGGCTGAAGCAGAAGCCATCCTTAAATTTTAGTTTTTAACAACTTCAGAACGACGTTATTCCAATCGTTTTAATTAAATTAAAAAAAAACCCCTCTTTTAACAGCTCCCCTCTCTCTATTCTTTTACTTATCTCCTGCTCCTGTTACCATCTAGTTGCTGCCATTGTCGGTGACCACCAACCCTCTAGCAAAAACTTTTTAATTTCGCCACTAGAAAGATAAATGAGTTCCTGAAATGTATTTGGTCTCCAATCCAGATTTTTTATGAAAATTCCACTGTTTGTGAGCTTAGTAATGAAGATACTATAAATAACAGAGCCACAACATCGCCTCTTCTTTTTTTTAGCCGTGTAAATTAAACAAAATTAGTCTTAAATTTGTGCGTTGTGCAGACTACATTTAAATTCTTATTTTAAATAAATATTTAATAAAAATTTAAATATAATATTAAATTTGTAGTTTTTATTATCAATAAATATTTGTAACAAAAAATAAAATAGGTAACATGACTGTAAGAATGTATTATTTAATTACTTTTTGATAATAGAATAATAAATAGTAAATAAATTAAAAAGATTAAAAATAAAAATAAATTATTTAATAAATTACTTATAATACATGATATATGAATTTAAAAAGTAATAAATATTCACTTAAGGTAAATATGTTTACATTTATTATTGAGTTTTTTTGAAGAATGATGTATTGTTATACATATTTTAGATAGAAAATTAAAGACTATTGAAAAAACTATAACCTTCAATATCTACAATACAATCTTTACATGTTATATTTTTCATTTCTTCATCTATAGGTTTTGGATTTTTCTTTTGCCAATGTGTATTTTCTTTTTTTTAAACATAAAATATTGGATGAGCTCTTTATTTAAAGCAGTTTGTCCAGCATTTTTCATATTATATAACCAACGTATTGAAATTTACTTTTTCCATCAGCATATTGATGAGATAATGCCACTTTTGATGGCCATATCATTTTTCATGTTTTATGTGCTCTCATAACAATTACAAAAATGGCATATTCATTTTTCTTTACCCTTTGTTTGAAATGAGGAAAAATAAGGAAGGAAGGAAAATAAGAATTGATTGCAATTTTCCATTATTTGAAAATGGAAAGAAAATAACTCTTATTTTTTTCTCTTTATTTTTTCTCTAAAATGAAGAGAAAATATGATGATCGAGGAGAATTATGATGAATTTACATTTTTAACCTTGATATTTCTATATCGAAGGAGCAAAAATAAAGTGATTTTCCCTCGTTTATCCAAATATGAAGAGGAAAAATAAATGAAGAAAATAAAATTTATTTTCTTTTTTCCTTAAATAATTTCTTAAACATAGGGTTAATATTAATTCTTGTAATTTGTATGTTTTATGAATTATACATTATTGAATCCATGAATGAAAAGAGCATTAATCTATTGTAATCAACTTTTCAGTTTTAATTTCACTATCAACATATAATTAATATTGTTGCAATTACAAAACAAAAAAGTCCTACGAAAAATGTTTAATTTTGGTCTTTTCCTATCTTTTTTAATTTGTTAATATTAAATTAAAAATTAAATACTGATTATTATGAATGCGAAATTTTTATTTATTATTAAAATTTCTAAAGTATTTTTGTGTGAAAGACTTTCTATATTGTTAAATTTTTTAAATTATTTTTATGTGAAAAATTTCATAGTTTTTTATATAAAAAATTTTATGTATTGTTAAGTTTTGTATATTTTTTTAATTAATTGAGGTAACTAAATATTTAAATATTAATTTATATATCACATGATAAAATAAACATATATTATATTATGATTTATCAAAAATATTATATTGTTAATATAATTATTTGATAAATAATAAACAGTCATTTGAAATTGAATTTGAGAACAAAATTAACCAAAATTTGGCAAGGGAAGAGTGGGCCATACACGGTAAGGTATGCTTACCACACGGCCTCTCATTTGCGAGGAGCCCTTATAACTTCTAATGCTGGTACATCCTGGACTACTCCGATTGTTGGCTGGAAAAAGGTGTGGACATTGCAGGTGCCACTAAAGTTCAGATTCTTTGTATCACTGACCGCATATGTCAACTTGCACGGAATTGTTATAGCTTAATCAGAGGTGTCGAATTCGAGCCTTAAGTACTTTGTTAAAATTCGATAGAAAAAGTTTTGCCGCCCTTGTGATTTTACTTGACTTAAATTCAGATTAACCTTATAATAAAAAAGAACATGAGGATTGTAAACAAAAAAAAGATCAGATTCTTTGTTTGGCGAGAGCCAACGGAATCACTGCCAACCAAAGACCTAATATTGAGAAGGAAATTGTGTAGTTATGCATAATGAACATTTGTTATTTAGATCACAGGCACTGCATTCATCTGTTTGTGCTGGCTTATGAATTTACAAAGGCTCACTAGAGGTAACAAATCTACACTAAGGCAACACACACACAGACTCAAGCTCCCATACAAGGACATAAAAAACACAAGAAGCACCCTGGCCTTGATTGAAGCAGTTAATGCTAATTTTCATCACGCGAGAGCATCTCAACCACTTGGCTCATGGTGGGTCTTGCATCTCTATCTTCCTCCACGCACTGCAAAGCCACTTCAGCTAGAATTTCTAGTTTGTTTATGTCATAATCATTTCCCATTACAGGATCTATTATCTCACTAATCCAAGACGACTCCTTTTCACCACCTCCTGATTTTTTTTCCCTGACCCATGCCACTAATCTCTTTTGCTCCACATCTTTACCATTATCAACTTCCTGAACATCCAATACAGGGCTCTTCCCAGTTACCATCTCCAGCACCACAATACCATAGCTGTAGACATCCACTTTAGAAGTAATGGGTAGGTTGAAAACCCATTCTGGAGCCATGTAACCTCTGGTTCCTCTCAATTTTGAGAAGCCAGAATTCTTACTACTATTGCGAACCCTGCTCACCAACCGAGACAGACCAAAATCTGATACCTTGGGCTGGTAATGAGAGTCCAGCAGAATGTTTTGTGGCTTCACATCGCAATGTAGAACCCATTCCAAGCACTCTTCATGTAAATAAGCCAGGCCTTTAGCTGTGCCCACAGCGATTTCAAACCTCTTTTTCCAGTCAAGTGCTTTGGAAGAGAGGTTTTCTGCTACGGATCCATGCTCCATATGCTCATATACCAAGAGCCTCTGCTTTCCATCTGCACAATAACCCCACATGTCTATCAGGTTCATGTGATTAAGCTTTCCCATCGTGCTTAGTTCTGCAACAAATTCATCTTCTCCTTGATAAGCTTCGCTCAGTCGCTTAATTGCTGCAACTCTATCATCAGACAATTTTCCTTTGTACACTATTCCTCCTGCTCCTCTCCCGATTTCTTCTTTGAAATTTCTCGTTGCCTTCTTCAACTCCGCGTAGGTATACCTTTTGAAACCTGTTGCAGCCTGGAAGTAGCCTAGAGTAGTAGCACCTCTGTTGTCCGGGTTTCTAATCAGGAAAAGCCACACAAAAATCATGCCCAAGATTTCACACACTCCAACTCCAATTACAAACCAAAGCAAAAATTCCACTGGCCAAACTCTTTGACTCGTTGGATACTTTCTCCCTTGCTCCACGGTAACTTTTCGGGAACAATCCAACTTGAATTCATTAACAGGCCAGTTGTCTGATAAGTGACTGACCTTGGGCACTTTCAGGTATAGATCCCCTTTGAAACTGGACTGACGCCGCCCATTTAGCAATAGAGTCTTGGCGTAACAAGCTGGAATATCACTTGGCTGGTTGATGAATTTAAATTGGAAGCCGTTGCAATCGCATTTTTGCAAGCATTTATTTTTACACTGATCTAACGTGGTATTAGGATAGTAGCCGAAATCATACCCGTAGAAGTCGACATGACGAAGTCTAAGGAAAGTAGCCTCGCTACTGGCACAAGAAAGATTAAATTCTGGTTCACAGCCGAAAGACCAGTCCGTATGGTTCACCAGCTTAAATCCTGGAATGCAAGAACACTTCCTACCGGAAACCCAATCATAGGAACAAACACTATTGGGTCCACAAACTCCATGAACGTTGCATGACTGAGAACTGACTTGCCACGAAACAACCCAAGATGCATTTCCCTCGTCTCGACTATACAACCGAAGATTACCATCGAAATCTAGCGTCAGTCTTCTCTGTAGGCTGAGTCCATAATCAGCAGAAACAAAACTGAAATTATCAGAAGCAGAAAAGCTACCCAAGGAATCGAGTATGGCAATTCTGCTGCTGTTGTACGTAGACCTCTGCTCTGCCCAAGGCAAAGACCCAGGATCCGGCCAGTAAACGCTTGAAATCTCAGGACTATCATAAAGAAGACGCATAACATTATCGTTATCGAAAAAGAACCTGTAAAACCCAGTTGAAACATTGCTTTCGCTTCTCGAAGAAACAAGCATAGTGTTTCTAGCAAAGGGCTGCAGAGGAAGCAGGGTATCTGTTGGTGAGTCAAAGCTTTGCCACAAAGTAACTCCATATTTGTCATGTAGAACAAGGTTACCGGTGTCGTTTAGGTCCAACTGCAACCAAGTGAGGGAAGCAGTATCAGTGGCCCAAACGGGAGGTGACCGGCCAGCATCCGTGAGGACAAGGTTTCCAGTTCTGAGCAAGGATAGCTTCGACTGTCTTCCATTAATGGGTACATCACGGTTGGCCATCCAAACTAGAGTGCATTTCATATTTCTGTTGCATGAAGGTTCGGTGAACCATATGGCAAACAAGAAGGCATTTTCTCCAACAGCAGGGTAAAAGCCAGCGGAAAATTTTTTGTTTGGTGAAATCAAGACCTGGTCTAGATTCTCCACAGAGAGGGTGGATCCTTTGCCCAAGGAATTTAGAGGGGTCGGTGAACACGAAAATGGAGGTGGTGTCATTAAAAACAGAAGCAGCAAAGGCAAAAGGGAAGCCATTCGCAACTCCATCAAATGCATGAAACAAAGGACCGATCATGTTTAAGCATTAATACGCTCGAAATAATTGGCTCACAGACAGCAGATGCAACAGCCAATTAGATATTTTGTTATTTTATTTTAGGGTAAATTGTATTTTGAGACTCTTAAATTAAATAGTCATTTCATCAAAATTTAATTATTTTTCAATAATTAAAAAATTGTAAAACTACTAGATTCTCTAAAATTTATAATAATATATTATTTTGTCCTTATTTTTAAAAAATATATTTTACTATCCCTATATTCTAACACGTTAGTCAAAAATAAAAAATAATATAATTTATCTTATAAATATAACTAAAATTTAAAATCTACACTTACTGTTCAATCAATCATAACCAATAAATATTTTGTTGACATAGGTCAATATTTTATTTATAAGGATATTAATAATATTGAAAATGAGAAAAAAGAATTAATGAGAAATCTCAAGGATTAAATTCGTGAGGAGGAGAATGATGATGAACACAATAATGATGATGATATTATTTTAAAGAAAAATACATCTTCTTGATGTGATATGGATAATAAAACTTTTGATCTTTAACTTGAAACTAATGATACAAATTGATAAAATGTTGTCAATATTAGTGATGCTAATACATGATGTGATGTGAATAAGAAAATTTTTGATATTTAACTTGAAGTTAATTATAAAAATTGATAAAATATTCTCAAAATTAGTGATGTTAAAATATAAGATTTTAAAATATATTTTTAAAAAATTGAAGGATGAATTAGTGAATTATGACAAAATCCAAGGCATTTTAGTATTTTTACTATTATTTGACTAATAAAGAAGTTAAAATTTGACAAAATGACTACTTAATTTAATAGTGTCAAATATAGCGATTTTATTATGTATTTGCTAAAAATAAAAAATAAAGTAATATATTATGATAAAATTTAGAAATTTTTTATGTTTTATCCTTTGTTTTATCTTCCTGCAAGAAAATATTAATTTATCAATGAAATTTATCGATGAATTCAATTTCATCTCTAAATTATGTCAATTACCAATAAAATTACCGATTATGTCAATTACCAATAAAATTATCGAAGGTTTTATGGTGGATGATTCGATCACAAAATCAATAATTTGGCATCAGGGGATGGCATCAATCATTTGTGATAGATTAATAAAAAAATAGCAATTGATTAACATTAAATATTTAGCAATTAATTTTTCTATAACTAAATTAAGCGACTAACTATGGTGCTACTTTTAGTGGCGCAAATATTTAGTAAAATATTTTTTTTATTTTATAATTTACCAATAAAATTTTTTTATTTTATAATTTACCAATAAAAAAATTTGTTAGTAACTAAAAATATAATTATTTATTTTATATTTTACTGACAAATGTAATTTATCGGTAAAATAAGAAGCAAAATGTTTTTGCGATTTATTGATGAAAATTTTCATCAGTAAATTAAAATAAATTATTTTATTTTGTAATATACCAACAAAAATTTTCTGTCAGTAAAGTATACATTGAAATGGTGCTTTTTTCCCCCTTGATAATCTATTGGTTTTTAAAATTTGTAAAAAAAATATCTTTAAATTTTTAACTTTTCGGTATTTAAAAATTTGAAAAATAAATTTATTGTAAATTTTTAATTCCATCAATATTTAAAATTTTGAAAAGAAATTCCCTCAAATTTTTAATTTGATCGGTATTTAAAATTTAGGAAAAAAAACTTCCTCCATATTTTTATTTTCGTCAATAATTGTTAAAAATAATCATAAAAAGTATCTCCACTCTCTTCCACATGAGTTTTCTCATCATCTCTCTTTGTCACTTTCTTTATCATGTTTTCTTAGCTTTTTCTTTCTCAATTTCTCATTGCTTTTTTCTTTCTTGTTTTTTTTTTCTTTCTCTTTCATTTTATTTCTCATTACACTTTCTTTCTTACTTCCACATTTCTTCCTTTCATTACTTCCATACTCTCTGTCTTTTTTTTATTTTTTATTTTATTTCTTAATTTTTTCAAATCCATCAATAATAATGGTATTAAATTTACTTGAAATTCTTTTATGAATTATATTTAGATTTTTTAGTTTCTTTGTTATTTTTATGTCTTATATTGATAGTTTAAATATATTGAAAAAATTTATTAAATTTTTATCTTGGATGTTATTTTGAATAAAGTATTATACTTATCTTAAGTTTTTTTTTACAATTCATTTTTGAATTTTTATTCTTCTTTATGTTTTGTCATGTTCATTTTAATTTTTAACTTTCAAATATAATTTTATTTTATGTTTTAAAAGAAACAGTAAGAAATCGAGCTAATAATTTTAATTTTAAAATATAATGTCATTTTTATTTTTAAAATGTTAAATAAAATTTTGATAAAAATAGAAAATATATTGGTGGATTATTGATAAAATATTTTTTATTTTTTTTAAGAATCAAAAGCTTGCCAACTAACTATACATAAAATAATTTTATTTTTTAAAATATAAAAAATTTACCGACCAATTACCAAGATGCTAATAAATTTTGGCAATTATATTTTAAGCAACTTTAGAAATAAAATCATCGATGATAATTAAATTAAGTTCCAACAAGATTTGCGTCGCTAATTTTATCAACGAGCATAAATTCTATCGGAATTTATTTATCAACAAGCATATTAGTGATGAAAAATTTTTTTATTGATAAATAGTCAATAACTCACATTATTTATTGACAAAAACAATTTATAGATAATTCGATAGTTTCTTCTAATGTCTCTCTTATTCATTTTTATACATTATTAAATTCAAATTTTTTTTTAAATCTAAAACTTTAGGGAAGGCAACAGAAGTATTAAGCTTATGGTATTGTTGATTTTTCCATCAATTAAGAGAGAACAATTTAGACTATTGGCATAGACTAGGCCCAATATTTATCAGCACAAGTCGAGTTGGGTTTGTTCAGGCCATCCTACCTACAAGTTGAGTAGCCCAGCCCATGTTCATCAAATCAGGCACCGTCAGCCAGGTATCGCTCGTTTGCACTTAATTACTCTCTCAAGTATCCAATTGATTTATATAATATTACGCATAAATTGAGCTCTTATTTTGAGAAGAGATCTAAGCCAAATTAAAGGTAAATGAGTGATAACCAGAGTTTAGAATTGGCGTCTTGTCAATAAAAAGCTTTTCTTATCTAAATAATCTCAATCAAATTGAAATAATGAAAATATTCGGGAGAGTAAATTTATCCTCATAAAACTAAGCAAAACAAAGAGGAAAAATAACCTCAAAAGAGGTGGATAATTAGTTACATGATTAGTAAGTTATCAATAATTAATGTTTATTTAGAAAAATATTTATTATCTTATATTTTTATAATTTAGAATTGAATGCATTTAAGGATGTTTTAATGTCTTAATTTGCCAATAATTATATTTAGTAATCAATAAATTTAGATTAAAAAATAATATTTCATACTGTTTGATGTTGCCAGTAAATTCAATTTTTTAAAAATTAAACTTTCATATATTCTTTGAACTCTATAAATTTATTTAATTTGAACCAAATCAAAGTAAATAATTTTTATTTTTTAGTTGAGTCTCACTCTTGGCATTCATAGAAGGAATTCTTATGATGCAAGCCCAATTTGTTTTATTATGAGGAGCTAATTAGTTTTTTTTTTTTTTTAATTTGTAATGACGTTTAAAAAGAGTTTAATCACTTCATAGGCAATTCCATTAGTTTTTTTTTTTTTGGGTAATAGTTTCCATTGGACAACATTCCCGTATGGTCTGGTCTGAATCCAATCTGTGCAAAGAGCACAGATGTATTATTGAAAACAAACAAATGCTTTCATTTTTCTTTGTTAATAAAAAAATGCTCAGGGATGAACAAAAGGCTTAAATATGTGAGTGAAACCTCTCTTTGATAATATCGTTATACAACTATGCTTGTTTTATGAGTATTTTAGTAACTTTAATATAAAACAGTTGTTAAAACCTTACCTTCGAGTCAAATAAAATAACTCCATAATCCATGTTTTATCCTACTTTCTTTCCAAACAAGATAAAATTAAATTATTAATCTTACCTTACCTGACTTTACCTTACCCTCTATTTTCCCAAAGAAAGTGTTGGTTTTACTCCAGGAAGTGGTTTTGACTATAAACTTTTGATAATTCCTTTTGCATTGCAGATCAGACAGTTGATTTCTTTACTGAATTCACTCATGAGCACAATGAGATTCAGTGTAAAAGGTATCGGATAGAAATAACAATCAAATGTTGCTACTGTGAGATTATAATATGAATGAATGGATCGATTGGATATAGACACATATGACTTCTTTCCAAGGTATGATATGAGATCTGTTCATTAAGGCCATGTTTAGTGCATAAATTATGTGCTTTGGCTTCCTAAACTTCTTTTATTTTGGTCCTTCTGTGTTAAATCTTTTTTTCTTATGACCTCTTCCTTTCATCCTTTCCTCCTAACCATATCTGTTAAATACAAGCAAGGAACTTGGAGAGTTGCTTGTTTCAATAAGGTGCCTCTTTCATTGCTAATAAATTAACAGTATCAACAATATACATGGTGTGGTTGGAAATAATTGAAACCTTGTATAGAGCATAAGAGGTCTACCAAATGACTAATCCAGCTAACCCTCTTCAAAATTTTGTCTTGTTACTTTATCTCCTAATGTTAGTCCCATCAACAAAACTGATAACTTTCTTAAACCTTTGATGAGCTTTTATTGAAGCCCCAGCAAGTCGAACTATGTGTGCACTCTCATGATTCCTCAGTAGTTATCATGCAAGGTGCTGATGGGTCTAACCGATTGTCTTTCACTGCAGCATCATCAGTTTCAACCAGAGCACCATTTTCTGTACTTAGTTCACAATAAAAGACGCCCTTGCCCTCTACGTCCTCTGATTGTTGGAGCTTACTGTCAAGCAGTGCACTACTACCTTCCGCTTGAGACAGCAAGACATGAGCTCCATCAGTCTGCTCTCTTTGTGATAATTCGTCTTCAGGATAGGTTGGAGAATCGGATGCTTGAGCCACAAGTGAGTCACCAACTCTTACCTATACACGAAAAATCATCACTCATTTTGTCATTGCACCACATATACCTTATACATTAAGAAAATGATATGCAAAACCTCAGGTTATAGGAAAATAGAGAAATAAAGTTAAAACATAAATAAACAAAGGTGGGAGCATTGCCACAGGAATGCTACAGATCTGTTACATAGTGTTGATAAGTCATTAAACCCCACCAAACTGATGACCAGTCATACCAAATTGCTACTTTTACTATGATTTATGTATTTTACCTGCAAAGGTTTCATAATATCAAATTCTCGATCATCAGTTTTGCTTAGTGCTTCTTGAGCTTGTGACTCCATGGAATTTCGAACAATCCGACTCAAAAAGTCTACATCATCCGACATGACACCAAGACTTTTCAAAAGCTTAGAGCCAAGCTGCAAACTTGTCTGCATGAATGCGTAGAACACGTAGTCCCAATAAGCAATCAAGTTAATGGATATAATATAATCAACCAGAATTAAGGAAAAAAATTTTAGGATACCTCTGCATTTTCTAGAATAGCATCTGTAGCTCCTACTTTCTTCAGATCTAAAAGATGCTTGAGATCTTGAGCTCTAGCATAAATTGGGATCTGTGAAATAGAATTATTACCCATAAAGATAGCAGGACAACTAATGATAAGGAACAAGAAAGAAAAATAAAAACAAGAAGAGAACTCATAGCCCTATCTTCAATGACTGTCAAAATGGTCAAGAACATTTTGGTGTGGAAAAAGAATTCCTAATCAAATAAAAAAGATTAAAGCTTCATGTATTTGTTTGTGATTTTGCACCCTCTAACAGTTGTAGAAGGAAAGATTATTATACTTGTAATTCCTGCTAGCCCACATTTACTGTTTTCTACTTCTTGCAGCATTTTTAAGCGGATGTGATGCCACATTGAATTTGTCACACAAAAATGCAAATGTGGAGAGAAAGAGAGTGTTACTGCAGGGAAAGCAAGCCGAAGCCTTTGAACAGCCTCAATTGTTCTCCTCTTCCCAGTATACATGATCATGAAAGCCTTTGGGGAAGATATACCAGCGGTTTGCAATACTGCTGGACGTGATCCATCACCATACAGGATTGGAAAACCAAGTTTCCGAGATGCCTGTGAATTGATTTAATCATCATAATTAATTTACTGCAGCAAGATACTGTAGATCATTCATGAGAAAAATTGAAGTAAAAACATATCCCTTGCAAAAATTTAACATTTTAAACACATGCATCAGAAATTTTTCTGAGGTATCTAACGAGTACTGTGCATGATCAACACAACATTTACTTTTAACCAGCTTACCCCTGATTCAAGGCGCTAAACAGTCATGATGTCAGAGGTATTTGTTCACCACAAAAAACTTAAGCTTTTAAGAACCTTTTTACCTATAGAAAACAACTTTCCATTTTCATTTTCCATTTTCCATTTTCTTAGAAAATATTTTCTTGGGAAAATAGCTTTTCATTTAGAAAATATGTCCATTTATTAAAGGTAGAAAATCATTTTCTATTTAGAAAATTATAACACATATATACTCATTGTCCTTTCAATAGTTAATTTTAATTGTTATCTCTATTTAATAATTTTAAAATAAAATAATATCAAATTAAAATTAAAAATATGAAAAATATAATCATGAATTTTTTGTATTATAAGTTTTACCCATTTATTTCAAATTTTATATTATTAATATTGTTAAATTTTTAAATGAAAACATTATGAAATATTTTTTTAAAAAAATTATGAAGTGAAAATAATTCCAAACAGAAAGGCATTATATTTTTTATATAGAGGAGTTATAATGAAGACTTAGTATATGAAATTTAAAAATAAAAAATAAAAATAATAACCAAATATAAAAATTGAAAAAGAATAAAAGATTAATCCATACGAAAGGAAATAAATTAAAAAATTAAATAAAAATAATAAATAGAGATACAACTTCAACCTATAAAGCTATTATATTGAAAATAATAGAGTTGCTTTCGTGCCTTTTCATATTTTGCACTTGATCTTAAGTAAAGGATAACAACAAAAGACAGCTTAAATTGTTTTCCATATATTGGTTATATTTTAGAAAACTGAAAAACTAGTTTTCAATTTTCTATTTGAAAAAATTTTGTATGTGAATATGATATTCTATTTTCTAATTATCTTGAACACTTTTTCAGAAAGCAGTCTTAATTATCTATAAGTAAACATACCCATAAGCCTTTCTATGTTTGCAAAAAACTCACTTCTCCATTATAATAGAAAACTCCACATTTGCTTTTTCAATATTTTATGCTTGCAATCTAGTGGATCTTCAACAATGTGCCAAAGTATTGTCGTATCATTTACGGAGAGGTCTGTCAGGGTTATGGGCCTCGTGTCATAAGCAAGCAACACAAATTTATGCTTATTATTTTGGTACAATAGAAAGCTAAAAATCTATTCATATTTGATATTTTGCTCACCACAGTAATAAATAAATGCCAAGATATTCCTGAACTTGAATGACAAGTAAACTTGTGATAGTGTAGTAAAAGTAAATTGAAAATTCTGAAGAAATTAATCTGGATTTTAGAAGTAAAATTAAAATCTCTGACTTCACTACAGAAGGGTTCAAATCAAAAGCCACATAAGGCCATCCAACAATCTCGCCATCTATTCCAGCAACTAATGGAGCAGACAAGAAATTAGCCAAGACCTGCAGGTAGTAAAATGAAAACATGAAGATAATTACACTACAGCACAACCAAACTAATAGTTCCATTCATAAAAGATAATGCACCTGACCCATCTGTCCAAATCCCAGGATTACAACAGGTTCACTAGCATCAAAGTTCACCATCTCATCAACTTTCTGGAAATTTCAATATTTGAGGAATATGAAGTGGTCAGAGATGAACATAAAAATCCCAAAGTGAAGGTCAAAGGACCAAGAGACTGGTCTAAGTAATTGTAACGATACACAATATATTAACTTCTCTTCACATCATTCAAATGTTTTCTACATCCAACAATGAAAGAGTGAAGCATTGAAGCATATAATCAGTATAGTTTATGCTGCAGCTGATGTGCTAAAAAAGTCAGTGTTTATGAACTTAGTCTGACCATTTTGAGTTGCAAGCAAATGAAAATTCCAGGCTAGAGAAATTAGAGCTGAAATATACATCTTCAGAGTCAAATTTGTCATCAATGAAATCAGCAGCTCTTCTTCCAACTTCATTAAGCAATGGGGTTAAAGCCATTGATAATACAACTACAATTATGAGTAGCTTGTTAAGCTCCAGTGGCAGCACACCGAGCCTGCTTCAAAGAAGATAAAACAAATATATTTCTTGTTAGCAGAAACTAATGTAAAATATTAAATTATTCATCATAAAACATAGTCAAAGCTTATATCCAACCTGTTTGCTAGAGAAAAAACTACAAATGCAAACTCGCCTCCTTGTGATAGTAGAAATCCTATTCTCACACTTTCTTGCAGAGTAAGTCCAACACGAGGACCAATTGCACTTATAATTAGTGTCTTGATAGTGATTAAGCCTGCTAAGAGTGAAAGTACATTGGGCCACTCTCGGAAAAGAAGCTGCATGGGAAAAAGAAATAGAACTTGTATAAAGGGAAATATTGGCTAGAATTATTACCAAACATGATATTCTACCAACTATGGAGTATAATGGCCAGCGCAATAAAAAGGCAAAGCAACAGTTTCACTTGGGATTAAATTCTCTCTTGTATGGATAAACATGACTGGCTATGTTTCCATGATTACACCTTTAGTTCAAATTTGATGGTTGAGATTTTGTAAAAAAAAAAAAAAAAGAAAAATTAATTTCTTGGAGAGTGGGTTGTTATAAAAATAAATTTTAACCATTGATTTAGAATTAATGATTAAGATCCTACAAACATGATAAGTCATGTTCATTCAACCTGACAAGATCTCAATCCTTTTGTTCATAATTCAAATATATTGAAAGCAAAACTCAACAAAATCTTCATATCTCAACCATTTCTCTAAATAGCAGAACTACATAGCCAAAGGTGTGATACACACCTGCATATCAATGGAAGTCCCTGTAGTCACAAAAAACAGCCCAAGAAGTAAACCTCTAAAGGGCCTTATATCAGCTTCAATCTGTGTCCTGAAATTTGTTTCTGCCAACAATGCTCCAGCTAAAAACGCTCCAAGCTGCATGATGAGTCAAATTCAATGATTACAAGATTCAAACCAATCAATATTATCCATTCTCTATCACTGTAAAGGTTCAAACCGTGTCACTGAAGCCCAACTTCTGTGTGATAAGTGAAGTGCCAGTAACTGTTAACAGACAGAGAGCAACAAAGGCCTCTGAGCTCCTTGCTTCTGCAACAACCTGAGTAACTTAATTTAGTGTCTGCAATAACATTAGGGATATGTATATATGCCTCCGTATCCATTCAAAAAATAATTTTAGTAAATAGAAAATATAAATACCTCAAAAACTCGCCTTAGAATGTATTTTCCCCCAAGAGAAAGTAATCCCAATCCACCTAAAGCCTTTAAACTTTCTTGAGCGAGCATTGGCCAGATACTTTC
>CATIWR010618188.1:0-37448 GCA_949677035.1 Omphalea diandra | reverse complement strand
TTTCATATCATTTGTGCAATGAATATATATTCATGTGATAATGCCAATGAATAGGGATAGGGATGTTACATACACTAAGCCAAAATGGCTCACACATTTAATAAGAAAGTCAAGCCAAGTATTATAAGGGTCAGCGATCTAGTACTGAAGGTAGTTCAACTGTAGGCTTAGGATGCTCAAGGAAAATTCAGACTGAATTTTCCTTGGCCCTTACATGGTTAAACATATCTATTCGAGTGGAGTTGTGAAATTAGTAGGTATAGAAGGAAATGAATTCACTGAGTTGATAAACTTAGACAAACTAAAGAAGTATTTCATATGAGGTATGAGAAAAGCAAAATAGGTCGCTAAGCTGAAAACCCAAAAGGATGGCTTAAACAAAAATTAGGGCATAAATAAATGGTAAAAAGAAAAGAAAAGAAAAAAGAAAAACTCGCTAAGTCAAAAACCCGAAAGGGTGACTTATGCAAAAGTTAAAGCATAAAAAATAAATAAAATAGTAAAAGTTGAGAGAGTGCAACTGACCATTAGGGGACCTTTGATAGGACAGTGGGACGACAATAGAGAAGGTATGGATGAATGAGCGGAGAGTCAACAAGATAGAGGCATTAAGAAAAATACTTAGAAGATCTAATGTGCCAATGTTAAAAGCAGAAGTCATGCATTCAATTAATACATAATATGCAAAGTGTAAATGGTTTATGTCAAGCATAATATTAAATGAAAGCACATTTATATAATTAAAGTAAATTTAGTCATACATGTTTTTGAGTTAGAACTAAGTAAAAATAGCTCTTTCTCTCATAATAGATCATTATCTAAAATTTGTTAATGAGATGTTTGTAACTCTAAATGTTACCCAACCATGCCATGTAATTTGCATCATCATCAGGCTCAAGATCTCGACCAATGTAGAAGTTGCAAATGTGACATTTGGCCTATGTAGTTTCAACCATGTCTAAGAAGCATTAAGTCAGAGGACCATCGACAAATGAAAGGAAGAACTGAACCTCGAGCAAAGGAGCACTGAACTGACGACACACACAAGTAGGATCGTAAAATATGCTTAAAGCCAAAATAGAAAGAATGACACAATCGCCATATGTCCTTAGAGTGATGCGTGATAGGTTCCACTAAGGACAACGGATGTCAATAACAGTGATATGGGACATCCACTCAACCCATTCAACCCTAGTGGTTATTAGTCTAATCAGACAGTGGTTTGAGTGATGTTGTGGATAGTAAAGCCTTGCGTCCATAGTTAGGGCAGCTAGTAGCCTTAGCCTCTCTTGCAAACATATCTAAAAAAAGAAAAAAGAGAAGAAAAAAAAGAGAAGAAAGAAGAAGAAAAAGAAAAATGCTAGTTAGGTTGAAAACCTAAAAGTGCGTCCTAAGCAAAATTGAACAGCCCGCTAGATCGAAAACCAGTAAGGGCAGTCTAGGCAAAAGCTAGGAAAGCAATAATATAAAAATAAGAAAAAAGAAAAGAAAGGAAAACAGAAAAGAAAATAAGGAAAAAAGAAAAGGGAAGAATTGCAAAAAGAACTCTTACTTGGAGTAGTAGTAGGCTCCTTTTTCCTTGCCCAATGTGTATTAAGCGACATCCTCATATTGCAGGTCAAACAACTATACCATCTTCCTAACAAGTGGATAACCTAGCTAGGGTAGTTCAATATGATCTGCAACTATGACACGATAGTCGAGATGGCGCTGAGCTCCTCTAGTAGAGGATAAATCTTTATGTCTCTAAAGCGAAAGGTATGAGTAGTAGAGTCCCGTAAGTCACAAGCTGCCTACAAAAAATGAAAGTTGAGATAAACATTAAAAAGGTACCACATAATAAAAAGATCCACCTATGGTAGATTAGACCAAACTTAAGGGGAAAGAGATCTCAGAAAGTTTTAGACATTATCGAGAGAATGAGAGAAGGCAAATAACGAGAGATAACTCAAAGTAGGCTTTTATAGCAAAAGGCTAGAGCCATGGGCTGTACAGTCCCTGACTAAGGTTGTACAACTATTAAGCTAGATTGTACAACCCTCTATAACAAGGTTGTATAGCCCTCCAACTGGGCTATACAACCCTTAGTTAATAAAAATAATTTACAGAGCCTCTATTCAACTTTCAAGTTAGCAATAACTTGATCATTTATTCTATTATGTAAAAGAGACAACAACATGCATTTTGAGATGCACAATTAAAGGAAGAAAATCATATTTCTATATTGCCAAATAAAAAAATATCCATGTAAAAACTGGCGAGATTGCCTCAATATGTGCTAAAATATCCTAAGCAAGCATATAAATTGAGAGGACTTTCAAATCATCCAATAAACTATACAACTACATAAATAAGTGCCAAAGTAGTACTAAAAGGAAGAGAAGAAAAAATGTCCTAAACAGCTAAGGAGTGGGATTTTAGGAGTTCAATTGCCTCTACTCTTGGAAGATGTCGCCTCAAAATCCTCAACCTCGCCATCTGTCTATAGCTATGATCCCTAGTAGCCTGCGCTAGACGCTCTATCTCTATCTCTGCCTCTACTAGGCACTGATCCCTCTCTCTAAAATCACGGTGCTGATGATGGATCATCTCTTATAAGAAACATAAGGGTTAGGATGCGTAGGATACAAAACATATAAGGTACAAACCATGAATAAGCATACATGCATTGTTTTATTTTTATATTTCACTAACCTGCAGGGAATGCGTCTATTGTGTCACGACCCTCTTTAAAGTGAAGATCAAGTCCATCATGGCCTCTACCTAGACTCCAGGAATCTGCAAGGAAAATAGGAAAGAGAAACATTCTTTAAAGCATAACTTGCAATACCACCAAGAGATAATAAGCACAAGTAATGAGGAACTTAAATAAGTGTTCTTAGTTGGCTCAAAAGCACAAGCAAACTGAGTGATCTATAATGACATCATCAATCTAATCAATGAAGTCATGCTAGACTCCACTAGGCTATCCATCATGGAAGCCAAACTGCCTACCATTATAGCCTTCATGCCTGTTGAAGGCAGATCCACGGGCCTATTTGCAATCCTGAGCAATACTAAAATTAAATAAAGGTGCAAGAGTAGTAAGCCTCTAAGTAGTGGTACTTAAACTTCAGTGTTGTAAAATAGTCCCTTCATCGGGTGCATAGCAATGAAACACATGAATAATTGTATTCGATAGAGGGAGGCTCCTTATGAGCATATCGATCATTCAAGATCTACAAGGAACACTCGTAGAAGATAACTACTCTCTAGGTGTGTAATGCAGGGCAGCAACAAGCTTTGCACCCTCAAGGTCTCTCACCCAAAAGATGCTCATAGGCAGATGTTATGGGATAAGGTGCACATCTAAACCCTCGCACTAATGAAAGATGTGTTCCCCAAGGTTCCCGTCCTAGATAGAAGGGGCTATCATCAATTGATGATCGTAGGAGATAATATCAGCCTTAGCCACTTGAAATGCCTATGTTGCCTATAGTCAAGGCACAACTGCAATGGAAATGCAAAATCACTGTAAGTATAATGCCATATAATAAAATAAATGATCATCACTAATATGATGGTTTAAGTGCAAAAAGTGTACCTAGTCCAAAGTGATCGTATTCAAGTGAGCATGTCTAGTAGTCACGGGAGACTCCTCGTAGCTCACTATGCTCCACCGTGCAAAATGAGGATAACCACCCTCTCCACACCATCCTCAGGGTCTAATCCCTCTAGGCCCAATCAAGCCTAAAATTACCAAAATACCCCCAATTTCCCAAAAAGGCCAAGAATGTCGAATTACCAAATACCCGTAGCTTTCCAAAAAAACTCAAGAATGCCAAATTAGTAAAATACGCCCAGCTTCCCAAAAAGTCTAAGAATGCCAAAATTATCAAAATACCCCTAGCTTCCTAAAAAATCCAAGAATGCCTAAATTACTAAAATACCCCAACTTCCAAAAGAACCCAAGAGCAGTCAATTTATCAAATTACCTCTAGTTTCTTAAAGGAGTCCAGGGCAACCAATTATTAAAATCCCCTCCTTGTTTCATGATTCAAATTAGATCATAATAATGCTTTTCAATGACAAGTTGTCCCCCATAGCCTCAAAAATATTTTTAAGAAAGATTCCTCCCTAGAAATGACAAAACCTAAGGAAACATTTCTTATAATATTTAGGCCTAGGTTTGTTACCTTAAGATAAGCTTAAACCTCTAGGATTGCAAAGACTTTAATTTGGTTTGCAAATGCCAGAAAGGCCTGGATAACACAAGAACTATTCAGGGGGCACCCCCTGAGCTAGGACTCATTAGTTAGAAAGACCAAAGCATAAGAATCATTAGTTAGAAAGACCAAAACATACATTAAGAAATGTAATAGTGACATTGATCATAAGAGACGATCTTTGCAAAATAGAATACCTTGGTACTTGTTAAAAGGTTGTCATGAAGCTTAGTATTTGTTTGAGGATTATTAAGAGGGAAGTCCCAATACTTGCTCGAGCGCTGCTGAAAGAAGATGATTGATCTTGGTACGTGCTAGAGGGTTGCCAGAAAGCTTAGAACTTGCTTGAGGGCTACTAAAAAGAAATCTCAATGCTTGCTTGAGAGCTGCTAAAAGAAGAAGATCAATCTTGGTACTTGCTAGAGGGCTGCCAGGAAGCTTAATATCTATCAGAAGATTGCTAAGAAGGAACCCAATACTTGCTCAAGGGTTGCTCAAAGAGATGAACAACCTTAGTACTTGCCGAAGGGCTACTAGAAGCTCAGTACTTGCTAGAGGGCTACTAAAAACCTTAACACTTGCTTAAGGAGCTGTTAAGGAAACTATATCCTTAGATATCATTACTAATGTTTACATTATATACCTTACTTTGTTATGACTTATTCAAACCATCATTTCTCCAATGTTGTTTTTCAAGCCCTATAAAGTAAGTGGCAAACTGTGAGTATCAGATTTTGGACCTTTGGATACAAAGCCCAATGATGAAAATCATTAAATCAAATCCCTAGAATGCAAAGAAAATTAAACAATGTAAAGGGAAAGATCTTAGAAAGCCTAGTAGAAGCCCAAAGACCAAGACTAAAAACCAAACCTAATCCGAGTGTAAGGCTGCCAACCAGGTTTGTTGGGCTATCTAGCCCATGAAACAGGGTTGTACAACCCTTAATGTGAGACTATACAACCTTTTCCTCGGTTATACAACCTTTCTAAAACCCTAGTCTAGAGAAACTTCTAGAACTGGTCCCCTTCTTAAACCCTAAGGTTGTATAACCTTAACATAAGGATGTACAACTTGTTCTTGGTTGTACAGCCCACATGCAAACCACAATTCCAATATAACACTCTCCTACTCTATGATTGGATATGAGCATGGTACAACCAATACCATTTCTAGCTCTGACGTACCCTTCTCCCTCTATAAATACCCCCTCATTTTGAAGAGGGAGGAGAGGCTTGGAAACCCTAAGGTTACTCTATAGAAATTACCTCTCAAATACCCATAAATACAAAAAACTAAAACCCTAACCCTATCCCACTCTCTCTAAGGTAAAACTAGACCTTTTTCCTTTTATGTTTGTGCATTCCATAAGCAATACTCGAGGATATTAAATTAATCATGAGCTTCTAAGAGCAAAGACACTATTGGAACATTTTATAAACTCTCTTTCGCTTTCTTTTTCCTTCTCTCTTCTCCCTCTTTTTCATCTTTTTTGTATTTTGAAACCTAGAAAATAAGGGTTATAAAACCTTATTAGTAGGTTGTATAGTCCTTATCCATGGTTATACAACTAGGTTTCCTACAATCTAATAAAAGGTTTCTTCTTCCTCTCTTCAAATTTCTTACTTTTTGGGGTATCTTTTAAGATGTTTAATGACTCCAATGATAGAATAGGATAAGGCTTTATGGCCTAGGACACCTATTCACTTCAAAATAGAGTATTGGTTAGCTTTCAAAATGGTTTTCTTTGATTTTCTCTCTTAAAATACTTGCATGTTTTCCTTGTCCCATTGAACATTAAGTTTAGTTTTTATTTCTATTTTGGCATCTTGAGATGATAACCAAGTGAGAAACTTAAGTCCCCTTTGACCTTGGCAATCCCCTTTGTGCTGCAATACATAATTATCATGTGAATAGTGTTTTTTTAGTCCTTTGATGCCTTTACTAGATGTTATATGTTTTATGGTTTCTTTAATTTCTAAATCCTTGACACCTTAGGGTAATAATTAATAGAGGAACTCAAGCTTCCCTTAACCTTGACATTTGCCTTTTATGTTAGAACTCATAAATAGTAATATGAATAGTGTTTTTTAGTTCTTTGGTTTTTTATATTCATGTAGGCATTCTAGCTACTCCATGTTAAGTTCTGCCTTAGATGTTTTAGCTCTTTATGAGTAAACTAAGTTAGGGTTCAATTACCCTGGGACCTCACATGAGTGAATCTTTGCCTTAGGTTACCTAATATCCTCTAAATGTATTACCTTGTGTGCTTCCATATCCCCTCTATTATTCATGATTCATGCACTCATTTATGAATGTCATAATTTGTACTGTTTGGTTTGTGATAATAGAATATGAATATTATGGACATAAATAACATGCTAGGTACCTTGACTATGGAGAGGGTATGGTGATCACCATGGGTTTTAATCCCCTTTATATATTGGCTTTGAGTTCTCTTTTCTTTTTTTGTTTTCATGTAAATTTATTACTAACTTGCGTCTTCTTCTTAGGTGTATGTGTGAGTGCATGGGATCAGACCATGAACTTGGTCTTAACTATTTCCCTCTTGAATATTATGTGTAGATGATTGTTTATGCATGCTTATCCTATTCCATGATGCATGATCCTCTTCCCTATTATGGATGATTATGTATGTGAATAAATGGTGGTGCATGATGAGACCCTATACCATGATGCATGATCTCCCCTTCATATTATGAATGATTATGTATGTGAATGAATGGTGGTACATGATGAGACCTATACATGATGCTTCATTCCTCACCCCTTTTAAGTTAATGATTTGATTTGTTAATTGAATTACACTTAGATGTATGATTAAGTGCTAAAATCAAAATTCTCAATAATTTGGTTAAAACATTAAAAGTGAACCAAAGATTCCTAAAGGTTGGATCCTAATATCTAAGCAGTGTGGGGGGTGCCTAACCCCTTTCTTATGTCGTACTCAATTTTTGAACCCAATCTCTAATAGGGTGAAGACAAAATGGGCCTTCTAATTGACTTAGATTAGGTTCATATTTTTCCTTCCTCAGATTCTTCTCCCAACCAAAGTTGGGTTGCGACTACATATTTCCTAGAGGTGGCATCAATGTATTATCCCATAATGGTCCCTCGATGACTAACATTTGGACTTAAGGATTTGAGCAAGTGCAAGGCCTAAAGGATCCTTTGTTGATCCAACATGTTTCGTGTCTTAGGATTGTCACTATTGTGAAGATCCCCATCCGCTTGGTCCCCCATTAATCAATAAAAGCTAGGAGTCGCAAGCAAAATTCCATTTATTTGAGCACAACCATACAAATTGAGGAGCTCATAGTGGCAACTCCACTGGGGACTCCAAATTGACTTTGCATTCAATCTCTAGTTCAGTTTTAATGTTTTAACCTATTATCGATATAGTCCACTACATTCATGTAGTTTTCACACTTCACCATGAGCACTATGTGCCTTTAGACAAACGATGGTTGTCCAAAATTGAGACTTAGGTTAAAACATTAAAAGAGAACCAAAGGTTTTTGAAGTCTAGATCCTAATATCTAAGCAATATGGGGGTGCCTAGACCTTTCCCCATGCCATACCTAATTTTCGAACCCAATCTCTTATAGGGTAAAGATAAAATGGGCCTTCTAATTGACTTAGATTAGATTTAGATTTTGCCTTCCCCAGTTTCATGTCCCAACCAAAGTCAGGTTTTGACTCCATATTTCTTAGCGGTGGTACCAATGTATTATCCTACATGGTCCCCTAATGACTAACATTTGGACTTTAGGATTTGAACAAGCACAATGCCTAAAGGATCCCCTATTGATCTAACACGTGCCATGTCTTGGGGTTATCAGCAATGTGAAGATCTCCATCCTCTCGATCTCCCATTGAACGATAAAATGTAGGAGTCACAAGCAATATTTCAGTCGTTCAAGCACCGCTATAAAAATCGAGGCGTTCATAGTGACGACTCCACTGGGGATTTAAAATTGACTTTTGTTCAATCTCTTATTCACTTTTAATGTTTTAAACTTATTATCGATATAGTCCACTGCATTCATGTAGTCTTCACGCTTCACCACAAGAACTAGGTGCCCTTAGACAAACTGATGGTTCTCCAAACTTAAAACTTAAGCTCCATTTAGGCTTAGGAGATTGGGAGGAGGATTCATCAAAGTTTATAACTATTGCTTTATTGTGTCTTGTCTAATAGCCACTTCTCAAATGTTGTTTTCCAAGCACCATAAATTAAGGGGCAAACTATAAGCATCAGACTTTTGACCTCTGGGTATAAAGCCCAATGATGAAAATCATTAAACTAAATCCCTAAAATGCAAATGCAATTACATAATGTAAAGGATGAAAGATCTTAAAAAGCCTTAGAGAAGCCTAAAGACCAAGACTAAAAACCAAAACCAAGTCAAGTATAGGGTGGCTAACTATCTTTGGTGGGCTGTATAACCCATCAAATAGGATTATACCGCCCTCAATGCAAGGCTATACAACTTTCCCTAAGGCTGTACGACCTTTCTAAAATCCTAGTCCAAAGAAACTTCTAGAATTGGTCCCCCTCTTAAACTCTGAGGCTTTAAAGCTCTAACATAGGGATCTATAGCCCATTCTTAGTTGTACGACTCATATGTAAACCCTAATTCCAGTACAACACTCTTCTATTTTATGATTGGATACGAACATGGTATAACTAGAACCATTTCTTGCTTTGGTGTACCCTTCTTCCTCCATAAATACCCCTCATTTTGAATAGGGAAGAAAGGTTTGGAAGTAAGGTTACTCTTCCCAAACCATCTCTCTAGCATCCCTCAAACATAGAAAACCTAAACCCTAACTTACCCTAACTCACTCTAAGGTAGAACTAGGCTTTTTCTCTTAATCATTGTGCATTCCCTAAGAATTTTGAAGGAAAATATTGAACTTATGAGCCTCTAAAGGCATAGAAACACATAAAGGCATCTAGGAATCCCCTCACTTCCCCTTTCTTCTTCCCAATTCTTTCTTCTCTACTTTTAAAACCTAGGAAATAAGGGGTTGTACAGCTTTGTCTATAGGTTGTACAACCCTTTTCCTAGGTTGTACGACCTTATTTGATTGGTAGATAGTTTTTTGTAAAGACTATTTTTTCCCTCCTTCAGATTTCTTTCTTTTTTTAAGATTTTTTTCAATGATATCTTCCCTATTCATCTCAAAAATGGAGTCTTGATTATGCCTAATGTGCTTTTTTATTGCGTATCATAACAAAAGAAAAAAATCTTAGGATCTTTCATTTGATTTTAAGGAGGTGTTTTGATTTAGTTTTAACCATCTTAGTATCATGATCAAGTGAGGAACTTAAAATTCTATTGACCTTTAGAGGTCACTTTGTGTTGGGAGTTTATATGCTTAAAGTATGTGAATAGTGTATGCTAACCCTACATGGTTAGTGGTACATATAGATGCCATGCTCTTTTAGAGCTACATAGGGTGAGGATTTATCAATCCTAAGATCCCTCGTATGATAGGTTTTTCCTTAGGCCATTCCACATCCTCTAAATGCATTGCATGTTCTCTTCTTTTCATATTCATGATTTATCCATTTTCATTTTGTTTGGTTATTGGATGGTTATGTGGAAATGTGATATTTGTGGACTCAGATGCATATCTAGACACCTTTTGCATGGGAGAGACAGTAGTATGTGTTGTATTCATCTCTTATCCTTTGAGTTCATTTGATTTATTTATACTTGTTTCATGTACTAACTTGTTTTCTTTCCATTTGACTTATGTTTTATGGACTAATGTATGTTCATTTTTACTAGTTAAGAAAGCTAATTAATGCATGCTTTTTTATCTATTTAAGTTCATTGCATGATAATCCCACCATTTGGATATGTATCCCCAATCCCCATCTTGTATAAATTATTTATTGCTTTCTTACATCTTACATATCATTCATTCATTACATACTTTATTGTTATTGTTGATGGCTAATTTAGATGGATGTGCCTAGGTGGATAAATGGGAAATTGATTAACAAAGGCAAAGTATAAAAAATGAACCATTGATTGCCCGAAAGTCAGATCCTTATATAC
The DNA here is from genome assembly GCA_949677035.1 of Omphalea diandra. Lineage (NCBI taxonomy): Eukaryota > Viridiplantae > Streptophyta > Magnoliopsida > Malpighiales > Euphorbiaceae > Omphalea > Omphalea diandra. Next base: position 27,150 of record CATIWR010618188.1, on the reverse strand, counting down.
AGGCAACTTGGGGGTGTCTAACCTTTTTCTCAAGTTGTATCGAACTCTTGAACTCGATCTTTAATACGGTGAAGACATATTGGGTCTTCTAAATGACTTAGGTAGGTTCAAAATTTGTCCTTGCCCCAATTCTTATCCTGACCAAAGTTGGGTGTTGACTCTACATTTCACTTAAGGATGGTACTAATGTATTGTCCCGCCTTAGTCATCCGCTGACCAATACTTTCGACAAGGGGTTTATACCTTATGTGAGGCTTCAAAGATCCCCAATTGATCAAAATCACGTGCCATGATTAGGTGTTAATACCAATGTATGACCCCCCTTGTCGTCTAAATCCCTCGATGATCGAAAAAGGTAAAAGTCACAAGTAAGATTCCACTCGTTCGAGCACAACCACAAAATTTAAGGCATTTAAAAGGCAGAGGGTCCTTGACATCAAAAATCTTACCTAAGTAATTCTTACATATAACCAACATATTAAAGGAAAATGAGAGATGCATTCCTAGCCATAGAAAGGGTTATGAGACACCCCTCAACTAGTGCGTATATGTATGTGGTGGCAAAACAAGTAACATACATCACATGAATAAATGTAAAACAAGCGAAATGGGTTATGGTTGTTCATAATCTCTCTTTAATGATATCTTTTTATAACCAACATCACAAGGATAGATACGATACTAGTTTGGCCATAAGAAAGGCTAATAAACACCCTCAAAAGGTTATATGAAAAAACATGGTGAGGAACAAGATAAAATGTACTAAAATAAAATAAACAAATAGAAAATCCAATGGTGTGAGTACTAGATTTTTGGATTCCTAGGATGCAAGCTTAATGATAAGAACCATGTTAATTTGATAACAAAAAGATAGAGATAACAATGCCTAAAGGGAGGCAAAAGTTAAACAAACCTTAAACCAAACTTACCTCTTAAAAGCCTAAGCCTAAAATCCCAATCCTAAAATTTTAAGAGTGGTCTATATAGCCAACTTAGTTGGCTATACAACTAACTTAAATGTCTCTATGGACAACCTATTAAAAGCCGAATAACTTGAAGCTTCTAGAATAGTGACCTAGATAGCACTAATTGGTTGTACAACCAAGTAATTGTCTGTAAAGACGATCTCTTTGATGTATAGACAACTTTAAAAAGCCCTAATTCTATAATATTATATGATCGTATCCCACTACAAGAAAGTACAAAAACAATTACAAAAAATTAGCTACTACTAGTGTTAATAGCTATTTAACTACATAGTGACTAAAATTTAAAAAGAAAAAATTAGCAGCTAAATAGTGACTACTTAGTCATTAAAAATCCCATTAACAGATGGTGCCAATTGTTAACTACTAATGATAGTAGCTATCTAGTCATTATTTAACAACTATATTAAAATGTAGTAACTAATAAAGAGACTAAAAAGGGGTGCGAATTAATTAGTTTCTTGCGTCAATAACTACTACATTAATTTCATCACAAAAGGATGGAGATAATAATGCCTAAAGAAAGGCAAATGCTTAGACAAACCTTGAACCATGTGCCAGTGGTCTCTACATTAGCTACTACCATGTGTTAGTCACTAAGTTTAGCTACTACACTTGTTAGTAGCTAGTCAGTTGCTAAATTTTAAAAGATAATAATTAGTTGCTAAATATTTTATAATCATTATTTAGTGACTACTGTAGATGTAATCGTTAAGTGTAGCAACTATAATAGTTGTAATCACTAATCATAGCTAACTAAGGAGTTAATTTCGATTAGTATTGATTAGCTACAACATTGATAGTAGTCGCTAAATAGCAACTATTTTTTAGGTAGCCATTAAGTTAGCTACTAACCTTTTTTAGTAGCTAAGCATGTATTTATTTTTAATAGCAAAGTTTTGAATGCTTAGCTGTTAATTAGCTACTATATTTGTTGTAGTCCCTAAGTTAATGTCCTTCTTCCATGCTGATTCTTCTAAATTTCTTAACATTAGCTTCGTCAATGTTAAGAAATTGCTAGCTTGTTCCTCTTATCTTTAATGTTGAGAAAGGTAACCAAAACTCTTTCCTCTCTTTTAATTTGGATTCAATGTTTCATGGTGGAATCATGTTCTACAATTGCTAATTTTTTAGGGTTTTATTTTATTTTATTGCTAATTTTTTTCAATTAGAATTTAACATCCTCTATCCATTCCTTTATTTGTCTCTTCCTATTCTCCTACTTTATACTTGTCAATTGTAATGCTTTTTATTATTTATTTATCTCTAAAATCAACCAAAGCAAAAACCTACTTTGCCTGCTACTCTCTTCTTTTTTAAAAATGGCATAATCAACCTTCTATGTCCACCTTTGTATTATCTTCTTCATCTCTTATGTTAATGGTGACAAGAATAATACCTAGCTTGGCATTATTTCAAATGTCATGAAGGGTCTTACACTTCATTCTATTTGCAAACTTCATTCCCCTTTTGTTTCTAATTATCAATATCAATATTATTTAACATCATATTTTGGGTTTTTCTTTCATTTTATGGTTTTTTGCTTATGGGTTTTCTTTATTTTGTTGGTTAATTAAGGGGTTTTAAATTGATTTTGTTGGGTGTTTTATTTTGCAGTGTCTTTGACTAATCCTTCTACTACTAAACTTGGTATGTATTTGATCTATCACGATTCTTTAGCTTTTTCATCACGTCTGTTATCTATTTATTATCTTGAATTTCAATAGTGGATTATATTAAAGCATGCTAGGAACCTATTTGATGAAATATCCAAAAGAAATATTTTATCTTTTGATGATTTAAAAATGAAAATTTTGATTTGTTCTTCTATAAGTGTAAAATAGAAATATACAAAATGGAGGTACAAGGAAAATATTAAATGAAATTGTTCATAATGTTAATCAAAATTTGGACTATGTTAATTCATTTACTTATATCATCATGAGGTTAAAACTTAAGTGATCATCATGGGATTTGATCTTATATATGTTCCAATGCTAGTGTTACTAGATTTCAAGTGAACTTAACCCTAATATGAAAGTCTCTTGCAAACAAATATCCTTATTTATATTGCATAATTATAGAGACAACAATCTTCCTATTGTTGATTTTGTTTATATGGTATGGTTTTAGATTTGCTTAAATGGCATGAATCTTAGTAACTTAGAACAAAACTACCGATATTAAGCATTTAGTCACAAGTTATACTCAAATATAGGTTTAGGACTTGAGCCTGATACAAGGTAATAATTTTTTGTAGAAGCATTACTTACACTTTTCTATATTCTCTTTTTTTTCTTTTTTTTCTTTTTTTATAAACGATAAAGATTTTATCTTGCTTGGTTAAATTTGAGTCTTATGGTATGTTTTATATAGTTTGGAGTAGGAGACTGATTATGCTAATGTTGTCACTTATTATTGTATTGCCTTAGTGATTTATTCACTTAAGCCTATTCTATTGCTAGGAATTAAGAAGGTAGAATCACAACTTATACAAATTTAGAAAGGTTTTTTGTTTTTTGGATAAGTATAAAATGCTTAGCATATAGTAATAAATAAAGCCTTAAGACTCATAAAATCCTCGTTCGTTATCAATAAAATCAAACAACCTCTAAAATTATATTTGGAAGCGTAACTTGCCTTTAAAGATCAAATTCCTTGTTTGGATAATATATCATGGAATCCTTCTAACTTCTTTAGTAATTTAGCAGTGATGGGTTCAAGTTAGTAATATGTGTCAATTTGTAAAGTTTAACTTGAATCATATATGCACTTATTTTAGTAGTGTTCTTGTTCCAAATGAATTTAGGCAACCTTATCAATTTCAGGTTAATATGTTAATATGGATAGTTTTGTCACATATATCAATCAATGGTTTCTTTATTGGAAATGGTTGCTATCGAAAGGAAATATGGAGATATTCTTTTTTATCATTTGGTGCTTATGGAAGAGTAGAAACCTTAGACTTTTTAAACAAAAATTTGCATCCAGTGTAAGTAGCTCAAATGTCTTAAGCTAAGAAATCATATTTTCTTTTGGCTTATCTTTTACCTTATTAAGGTAGAATCAGGCGTAATAAGGGAGACTTGATTATCTTTAGATTTGGGCTCTTACAAAAATGAACTTTGAGACATTATTTTTTGGGCATAACATTATTGATTTGGGTTGCATTATTCATAACCATAATGGAAAAGCTATTTACTAAAAGGCTAAGGAATTGTTATCCAGTGAATGCAGTGGAAACCATGGATATTTTGTTAAGTCTTAAAGTAGCTTAAGGCATGAGTCTAAAGGTTGTTATGGCCAAAAGTGACAATTTAGTGGTAGTTCAATTTATCTCTAATATATGTTTCTATTAAAAATAATTTTTTTAAAGAGATTTTCACATAAAATCTATCTTTTCTCTAGCCTTTACATTTTAGACTGCAAAAAGTATTTTATCTTATTAGTAGAGATTGTCTTTATTAACTTTTTTTTCCGCTCTTTTTATGTTATTTTGCAACTAATATTGGTTAGTTTTGATATACTAAAATGTTGTGAAAAATCAAACTTTAGGTTTTAAAAGTTAATATTGTCACTTTACTGGATTTTTTTAAATGTTAACTATTGAATTATAAATAAAATTTTAGGATGTTTTGTGTTTCTATTTTCATTCCAAAAACTGGAGCAATCTACTGTAGATAACATCTGCTCCAGTAGATGTAGTTATAGGGCTGCCATTTTGAATATCATATTTTTTTTTTTTTAACATTACTTATCTACAACCTTTCCAATTTCACCCCAAGGGCATCCATTTCATGAACTAATTGTGATTTTACAGGTCCACCCACTATTAGGTTGTAAGGCTTTATTAAACATAAATTGGTTAGAGTTTTTTCAAATACTAGCTTGTTTTACTTTCATGTGTGTGCATATGTATGCATGTTATAGGTATCCTAAAGATCGAGAGTTTGCTAGCACACATAAATATTATAAATATTTGATGATTTTGGGCTATGACAATGTGTTTGTATACATATAATACGTAACATATATTTTTATCATTTAGAGTCCCTATAAATTATGCATTACATTAGCCAACAAAAGGGTGGTATTATTCATTTTTCAAATGTTTGTTCTCCAAAAGATATTTTCAATTAATGGCTTTGGTATTTATTGTTGGTGTCAAGATGATTATGATTGCTACATATTCTTCATTTTTAGGTCCACAAGGGAATTCTTCATTGATTAAAAGTTTAGCTAATCTATTAGTATTGATCAAATGTCAGTATGTGAAATGGATGGAAGGAAAATTATTGCTTCTTGCCTAGTTAACTAATGAAATACATTTTTCATCATATTCTAGTTGGCATCATTTTTACCATGCAATAAGCTAAGGCACCATTCATTTTTTGTTACAAATGTGCATTTTTATGAGGAAAAAAAAGGACAAATTTTTATTAATTTTTAAGTAATGCATTTAATCTAGTAATTGGATAATATGTTTTCACATAAGATCTACAATTACATAAGATCTATAATTACGCCCCAAATCATAATGTAGGTATCAAATTAGATGTGTTAGGTATTTGATTCATATAATCGAGGTTTCAGAGAGAATGAACGAGATTAATAAAATAGAAAAAATAACATTCATTGAAGCATGACAATATTACAAAATTTTATAGAGAATTGCTTGCAAATATACATTAGATACAAGAGAGATAAGAGAGCTACCTAAGCTAGTTGTTAGGAAAATGTACCAATTCCTAAGTCTAAATAAAAATTCATCAAATTCTAAGATCAACACTTTGGTGAAAGCCATAAATATTACATGCTACCAGGGTAAAAAAAATATCTTAATAAAAAAACCATAAGCATGGAGGGTTAGTATATAATAAAGGAAATGGATGATCATCAAGGGAAGGTAAGATGATTTTAACTAATAGCTAGATATGTAACTTACTAAACTCTCACTTATATCCTTTATTTGCAATTGTGGCTAAAATATTTAATCGCTTTACCAAAATTTTCCATGTTAAAGTAATTTGATCTCATTTGATTTGCTTATTATAGAGTTAGGGCTAGACCAAATTATTATGCTACTATAATTCAAATGTTCCTTTTTCATAACCCAAAAAATGTATTTAATAGTACATGATTAATTCATATAGTCCACAAGCTGATTAAATAATAAGACAAAATTTAAAACTACAAAGCACTAGTTACAAAATATATATATGCAACATAAGCACTAATGTTGTTGGCCCTTGTGCGCCAAGAAGGGGAGTTGAATTGATGAAAATTTTGAAATTTGGAAGGAGTCCAAACAAACTAAAGTTTAAGGAAAGGAAGAAGAAGAATTAACACAAACAATTTATAGTGGTTCATTCAAAGCCTATTTATAGGTTCCAACAAAATAAAGAGTCATTATAAACAAAACTATGTGTAAATCTCTAAGTTATGACGGCAAATCTTGCATTAAATGTTTTTCAGTGTCAAGTCGTAGTAGAACAGGGTGTTGCAATTGTGATTGACATTTTGCTCTAGATTTTTCCTTTTCTCAATTACAATCTTCAAATGTGTCTAATAACTCGTGACATCCGTCACTTAAGCATTGGTTTTTTAAGAAACAAACTATTAGAACCTTCTAACAGATTAAAAATGTCACGGTCGTTATTCTTTGGTCATGTTTGCTACTTGAGATAACACTAGGATAAAGGAGAGTTACTACCTCTGTGAATCAAATTATAAGATCGCATTCCATCTTAAGGATAAGTTGTAGTCGTTACTAAGAGTTGTGGTCACAAACTTCAAATTTCTTAACATCTCCTTAAACATGTGGCACATCTCAGCTAGCTTCCTATGTGACCATTGAAGAGTTTTTGAAGCCTTTAAAAGTCACAACCATAAAGCCTACCGCAAATTGGATTGGAACTTTTAGTTCTAAATTTTCTTGAAGTATTTGTCAATATCTACCTATAGTGGTCGTGATTTTGAAGACAGTTTTAAGACTTGGAGAATTTTGCTTCCATTCAACTTCCAATGCAAACCTAACTTAATCTCTATAATAACAACATTAGAATAGACATTAAAACCTTTAAATCTACAATGTCAAGATTAAAAAAGAGTTTTGACTTAGGTTTGACTAACCAAGTCCAACAATCTTTCCTTTTTTTTATTTTGATAATCTATATTGAATATGAAAAGGATATAAACTCAATTATGCATACTTATATAGATTTTAAGTGTTTGAAAGTCAATAAGAAGGTAGATTGCATAGTTCCTTAGTAATTCAATGAAGTTGATAAACATTTAGGCCTGAAGTTTAGAGTTCCAAAATTACTTCCCTTCAATCCATATTCCCCCTTACTTATGACAATTAGTCCATCCAATTATCATGCATTTTGCATACATAATCCAAGTTATATCGCCCCTTTGTAAAGATCAAAAAGAGAGGGAAAAGTGAGGAAGAATGAAAAGGAAAACAAAAGAGATCATTGTGTCAACCAATTCACAATAGTGTAACAAACACACTCATAGACATAATTCTAATAGTTTAAAGATCATAAGACAAGTGATTAACACAAGAGAATTACATTAATGATAGAAAGTCAACTACAATTAATTCATAAAATTTTAAACATAATAATATGTTGGATCACATATTTTAGGGCTCAAAGTAAATAGAAACAAAACTATAAAAAAAGAAAATAGAAATAATAAAAAACTAAAAGGTTGATGAAATGTCATCATCTCCATCATCTTCATCTTCATCACTTTCTTAGTCTTTTTCTTATTCATTATTATTGCCCCCTTCTTCTTCATTATTGCCCTCTTTTTTTTCTTCCTCTTCGGAGTGCAGTTGCGTAAAACCCAGTAGCTAACATGGTTAAAGGCCAAGCTTGTCTTGGATCTTAATAATATCACCATGATGGTGATGGAGGAAGGTAAGGTTCTTAAGAATCTTCTTCAATTGTATATAATTTTTTTCCATTAAAGAAGGTTTAAAAAAAAAGGAAAATGGACCTAAAGTTGTACCTTTGTTTCTCTAAGGACTTCCTCTTATTGACCTTCTTCAATGATAAGCCTCCTTGTCTTTCGAGCTTGTGAGACTTGTTTTTGCTTTACTCCTTTAGCTCCCGACAAGTATTCATTCATGTTTGGCTTTACTACTTGGGCATTGATGAGATAGGTGAGGCCAAGAAAGTTTTTATTTGAGAGGTAGGATTTGGTGAAGAATGCTTCATTTTCAAGGGTCAAGGCACCTACAAATCGATAAATAGTAATGACATGAGAGGGAAGAAGAAATTAGCTTCTCTTAGCAAGGCTCTTGTGGGCTACTTGGTTATGAAGTAATGACTTGATTGTATGGGTTTGCACTCAATTAGGCAATAAAGAAAAGCCAAGTCTTCTTAAGAGATTTTCATATTAAAAGGTGATGATGTAATGGAGTAGCAAAAAGGGAAGGGACTTAGCATTTTTGTCTAAAGGTTTCTTTGCAAATGGCATATTTTAATTGAGATTTAGCACTAAAAATCAATAAAATCTAGGTTAAGAGAAGAAAGGTTAAAGGGAATGGTGTCTTCGATTTGAAGGTTATAGAGAAAGTATATTTAGGGGTAGGTTATGTAATATTGTTCACCAAAGCAATGAAAAATTAAGCCATACATATCTACCTTTGTGTTTACTCCTTTGCTAATTTCCATGATGCACATGAATTCCTTAATTACTTCTTTATGGCCTAGCTCATTCCTACAAATGAACTCCATCCACCCAAGGATGGAGAGGAAGACTTTGATTTCATAGGAGAGTATGAGGGAATCAAGAAGAGATATGGATGCGATCTTATTTGGAGTAATTATCTTTTTATTAGCTTCATATCTAGCCTTCTCTTCTTTGGTAACAACCCTCATGAGATGAAGGTTAGGGGCTTACTTTTGAGGAGGAGAAGAATTTTATGCAATTCCTTTTCCTTTGACACTTTTTGTGCTTTTCCTTAGTGCCATAAGATGAGAAGAAAAAAGGTGTAGAGAAGAAGAGTAAATGTGTAGAAGAGATGGAGAAATTTTAAGAAATAAGATGAAGATTTAGAGGAAGAGAGCAAAAAGTGAAAAAAAATTAGGGTTTTGGAGGTTTAAATAGGCAGAAGTGAAGAGAAAAAGATAAAAATGGTTATATTTGCATTAAATGCAATAATTGCACCATTTGGGAGATGACTGGTCATTCTCAATAGTCAAATATAAGTTGTAAGTATTATACATACATTGTGACTGTGATTATGAAAAATGTAACGATCATATTTTCCTTAAGAAGGTGCAAGGTCAACAGTTGAAAGTTCAAAAATTTTTGAAAATTCATGTAAGCGATGAGAAATAAATAGTGCAAATTTTGAAAATCTTTAGAATATGTTGAGACCTATAAATCTCGATTGTTAATCCTAATCCTGGTCACGATTTATAAATAACTTAAAATGAAGTTTTTTAGAATTGGCACAACTATAAAGTGATCAAATTGATATATATATATATGATGAATTCAAACATTTGAATATGGAATGACTCAATTGTACTTTGAATTAATTCATCTCAATAATTCATTATCACAACAAACAAACATAAAGTCATTATAAATACATCAAACAACTCAACAACAATCATGTAACAATATATGTAATGAGACCTATTTTCACTTTAGTGAGCTTCCATCAAGCATCTCTAGTTCCCTTTTGATGAAGTTCATCCATTCTTCATTTAGAGGTTTAGTGAAAATATCTACAAATTAGTTATGAGTGTTAATGAATTCTAACACCACATTTCCATTTTGCACATGATCTCTAAGAAAGTGATTCCTTTTGTCAATATGTGTACTCCCTTATGTCAATATGTTTACTTCTTGAGTGTTGGATAGGATTATTTGAAAGATTTATAGCACTAGTGTTACCACATTTAATGGGAATGTGATCAACATCTTTGCCATAATCCTTGCATTGTTGTTTCATCTAAAGAACTTGGGTGCAATAACTTGTTGCCACATATTCTGCTTCGATAGTGGATAAGGCAACCAAAACTTACTTCTTGCTAAATTAATAAATTAAGCATTCATCAATAAATTAGCAAGCTTCAAAAATGCTCTTTCTATCTAACAAACTACCAACATAACCCATATCAGAATACCCAATAAGACTAAATAATGAATTCCTAGGATACCACAATTCTAAATGCAAAGTGTCATGCCAACATTTCAAAATACTTTTAACCATATGCAAATGTGATTCTTGAGGACAAGATTGAAAATGTGCAAACAAACACTATACATTATATCGAGCCTAAAAGCAATTAGATATAGAAGAGAGCTAATCATACCGCTATACATCTTTTAATCTATTGGCTTATTATATTTATCTGTGTCAAGTTTGGTTGATGAACTCATTAGAGTTTTTGTTACCTTGCATCCATCCATTCCAAATCTTTTGAGTTGCTTCTTTGTATATTTGGATTGATTAATGAAGATGCCTTATATGTTTTGCTTGATTTGAAAACCAAGGAAGAATTTGAGTTGTCCCACCATGTATATCTCAAATTTCCTAGTTATACACTTCGCAAATTTCTCACAAAGAGATTTATTAGTAACACCAACTATAATGCCATCAACATAAATTTGAACAATGAAAGTGCCTTTGTTATCTTTTTTACAAACAAAGTAGTGGCAACATTGCCTTTTTCAAAGTCATTTTTCAAGAGAAATAAACTAAGCCTTTCATACCAAGCTCTAGGAGCTTGTTTCAAACCATACAAGGCTTTAGTTAGTTTAAAAACATGGTTAGGAAAATCATGTTATTCAAAATTCAGAGGTTATTCCACATAAACTTCCTCCTCAATAAAACCATTTAAAAATTCACTTTTAACAACCATTTGAAAAAGCTTAAAATTCATATGGCATGCATGTAACGACCATTTTCATTTACAAATCATAGCATTCATGTCCAAAAATACATATGCATAAAGGTTTATTTATCATAGATATACAATCCAACATTTATTTAATGTATATATATGTTAACTAATGTTTAAGGCTAGTGACCATAAATTGGTTCCCATCTAAATATATGTACATGACACAAGGAGAGAAAGAGTTGGAATTCAGCCAACGACCTGTGGTCCATATGTCTCTATGCACCAAAGTATCCAAACCCCATGCTTCATTATTTGAAAAACATAATTGCAATTCGGTGAGTTGCAACTCTATGAACAAAAAACAATAATCAAATTTTTATGGCACCACTAACAATCAAATATCACTAAGATACATTACAAGTATAACAATTGACTATGCAAGTGCAAATGCAATAAATTGATTTTGGTCATGACCTTGCAAGGTAAACGATGCTTCTGGGAATTCATGTGATTCAAGTGACATTTGATTTTGTTGGCCAACATATAACAAGTGATTTATTTGATTAATAACATGTGTAATAGGACATATTGGTCCCTTTTCAAAGTGATTTGCAAGTGTTTGACAAGCCAGTCACAACATCCTTTTAGTTCCATATGTAAGTGTTCATTCACAATAATATACCAAGTAATCATTAAGAGTATATAATTCTCACTTGACTTGTATTCATATGTAAAATGTAACAATTCAATCACATATACATGTAATAGAACATAATCATATCATAAAATTATCACACATACACATTAGAATCTAATTATGGTTTTTTACTCACCTTTTGATGTGACTTACCTTTATGGTAGGTTTGTTTCTCTCTCTAAGGCTTCCTTAAAGTGTTAAGATCCTAACATTTGATACATACATGGTTATAAGTATGTCAAAATGATTATGAATGCTTGGTATGAAACTATGGCATGATCCATGCAAGTGGACCTAGTGTTTATGCATATTTTCCTTATATGGTAGCCTGACCTTGCGACATTCTCATAGTAATATCTCTAGATATACTTATCCAAATGACTTTATTCTTTCTTTAAAATAAACTAGACACATAATGTTACAAGTCAAATTTTAGGTCAATAAGAGACATATAGAAAATGTGGTGAATTTTTTAATTTTGCCCTACTTCAATGTCATCTCAGTCTGAGTAGGTCTTACCTTCTTAGGTATATCTCAAATTGTACAAATCTAATTGAAAAAATGATTTACCATAAGTTACAAAACACATAAAGGAACATTTTTCATTACTCATTGTCTAATTCAGTCTATAAAGTCACCAAAACAAATGAACAATCTCAGGGTGAGCAGGTTTTTAACATGTTGACAATCAGTCATAATCAAGGAGCAATATCTCAACAACCATGTTAAATTTGTCAAAATTATTTTATAAGAATGTAGATAAGACATAAATATACAACTTTAAAGTTTGGCATATCATCAAATTTTGAATCTATGGCCATCAAATTCTTGGAAAACTGAATTAAAAGATAGATTAGGTTTCATCGGGTTCAATATCAGTCACAATCAATGAGTCATATCTCTTTTCATACATCAAATCAAGCAAAATTGCTTCACAGGTATTTAGAGGGGATATAACCCTAAAAATTGTATGCTTATTCACTTTGTTTAAATCAGCACATAAAGTCATCAAAATATATGAATATAGAAAGACTGAGGTGATTTTGGATGGTTGTGAACCAGCCCTAATGAAGAAGTCATATCTCCTCACACATACCAAATTAAGCAAAAATGTTTTACATGCATTTATATGGGGCATAAAGTTACAACTTTAATATTTTGAAATTTCCCTAATTCCTCTTCTAGGGTTATGAAATCATGTGTACAAGATTCTGCTCTAAGAACAAAAACAACACAATCAGCTCTTATATCTATTGAATTTCAACTTCCATACATAAGCTTTACCTAAAATACTCCATAATTCTTAGTAACCATGCATGATTAACATATTATGAGGGTGTAATTTCATGTGACAAGAAGATAAATTAACTTACCTATTTTCCCAAAACTAGAAAAGCTTAGGATTCCTTCCTAGGCAGCTCATTATTCTCCCTCTCCTTCTTTTTTTTTCGTCTTCTTCTTCCTTTTTTCTTTGTTCCTTAGCTCTCTCTTTCTTCTACTACCCCTCACATTTATCCTCTATATTATGTTCCCAAAGGATAAAAAATTCAATTTGTAAACCTGTTATAATAAGAAAAAATCATGGTGGCTCATTTTCATTGGTTGGAAATTCACTTTTCCTCTTTTAGTCTCTGTTCTTCACTCTTTCATCACTTTTATCCATCTCCTAATCCTCATATGCATCTTATCCTTTTAAATAAGCTCTAAAACACCATTATTTATGATGTTATAACATGTACACAACATAAGATAATTTTTCATGCAACTATACAAATATTACATATATGTTCAAGTGTCCCAAATGCAATAGTCCAAGTGTCATCAGTGTGTTTATCCAATTCACATATATAATGATCATTTATCCATTGCATATGTTCATATGGGATTGCAAATCATTTATGCAATGAATATTTTCATGTCAAAAGGATAGTAAATATGGATAGGGATGTTACAATACATATGCTAAAAGAATTCTAATGGCCTATAACCATGCAACAAAGGCAAAGTTTTCATCATAGCCTATGCCTTCCTCTTAGTTATACCCTTTGGCAACCAATCTAACCTTGTTCCAAATGATGGAACCTTGCTTATCTAACTTATTCCTATACACCCATTTGCATCCAATAATTGGGTGGTCTTTTAGCCTTAGGACAAGATTCCAAACTTTGTTTCTTTCAAATTAGTTGAATCCTCTTGCATAGCAATCACCCAACACTCATCATCAAGAGTCTCATCAATTGATTTTGGCTCTAATTAAAAATAAATGTAAGATTATTATCTAAATCATTGAGTTGAGCTTTAGTACTTACACTTTTAGAGGGCTCACTAATGATTAGCTCCTTTAGATGATTCTTGGACTACTTTGAATCATTGGGTAGTCATTAAGATTGGTTTTCCTCTTATTGGGGTTGAACTTATTCTAGCTCTTGAGGTGGCTCATACTTTTTAACTTCAATCACACTTTTCTTTGGGGTAGAGTAGAGCTCAAGCTTCTCAAAGTCACCCACAAGATCATCAATAAGAGAACCTTTCCCAAGATCAAGTTTACTAGACTCATCAAACATAACATTCATGGACTCTTTAACCACCACGGACTATAAGCCTTAATCGTGGTAGAGTAGCCTAAAAATATGCCTTTATTGATTCTTGAGGCAAATATTCCAAGGTTGTCCTTGGTATTCAAGATGTAGCATTTACATCCAAACACTCTAAGGTATGAAAGTTTAGGCATTCTTCCATTCCATAGCTCATAAGAGGTTTTATTTAAAATGAGTCTTTTAAAGACTCTATTTGCAATATAACAAGAAGTGTTGATGTCTTCAGCTAAAAGTAGTTTGAAAGAGAATACTCATTAAGCATAGTCCTGGTCATCTCAACCAATGTTCTATTCTTTCTTTCTACAACACCATTCTGTTAGGGTCATCTAAGAGCTAAAAAATTATATGAAATCCATTCCTTAAACAATAATTTTTTACAAACTCATTTTGAAATTCCTTTTCATGGTCACTTCTAATAAAAGAAATTAAGTTTGAACAAATTTTGCAAATCTTTTGAAAGCATCAAAAACATCACTCTTATGAGCCAAGAAACTAACTCAAGTGAATCTAGAGTAATCATCAACTAGGACAAATACATAATGTTTACCACCTACACTAGTATTTCTTATAGGCCCAACCAACTCTAAATGAACAAGTTAAAAAGGTCTAGTACTTACAATATTTTTGGGTTTGAAGGAAGATTAGTGTTGCATCCTTATTTGACAAGGTCTACATGTCTTATCTTTGATGAACTTTAGCATAGGAAGGCCTTCCATAAGTTCCTTTTTGGAAATACTTAGGAGAAGCTCCATACTTTCATGTCCAAATCTTCTATGCCAAAGTTATGCTTATTGCTAATGGACATAAGACACTTGAAATATTGGTTATCTAAATTGTCTAAGTCAATTATATAGGTATGATATAAATTAGATAAAATTAACTTCTTTCCCATTTAATGAACATAAGTCCCAAGTATAGTTCAAAGATTAAAAAGAAGATAAATCCTTAAATCTAAACTAGATCTCTAGAAAACACATTTCTAGCAACCTAGAATAGATGATTTAAGTTGTGTTAATCTCAACCCTAAATTAACTAAGTAATTCAAGACCTAGATTAAACTAATTTTATGAAATTATCAAGCTCACTCAACAATCTCACCAAGTCCACTCAAGAACTAGAAAAGAGAATCAATCTCACAAAGTTTAAGCAAAAATCATTTATTCTCTTATTAATAACCAAATAGGGGCTTAAATACCCTTCACAAATGTTAAGAAAACCTTCAAAAACCCTTTCTAATTCAGCCTAAATGTTTTAGCCAAATTTATAACTCCTAAACCGATTAGGATAACTAATCTTACTCTCACATAAAGACTAAAAGCAAATAATCCTATTGGTTGCCATGATCTTGCCTAAGTAATCCTATTGGTTGTCATGATCTAGCCTACCTAATTTTTAATATTAAAAAACCTTTTTCAAGGTTCCTTACACAAATAAATAACTAACTACAAAATCCTAATTAAAAGCAACATGATATTCAGCCAATAAAGAGAATTCCTTATGACAATAGAAAGACAATTCCAACTAAGCAAATATGGCATAGATCTTTAACATTTGGTCTTGTCTTCACATTTTGGGCTCAATTCCATGCTATGGCAGAATGGTGTTGGGCTTTGGTCCTCTCCATCAATTGGTCTCCATTGGATTAAATTAAGCACTCCACTTGAAGAGTGAAAGCTCCCATCCTCATGCATGTGGGTTTCATGTAATCCTTGGTTTTTTAGGGCAATTCTTTCCATATCTTTCCTTGTATAAAAGCTCCAAGTGCATCTTTATACTTCTTTAGCTTTCCTCTTGTAATTAGGCCTTAAAGTTGTAATGGATCCATAATGGACTTGACTTGGCTGAATGCATCCCTCCTTCCCCAAAACGATTCATCCTTAAATCTAAACCTTCATCAAAGTCAAAAGGAGACAAATCAACAACATTAAAAGTAGCACTAACATTATAATCATTTGGTAAGTTTAATTTGTAAGCATTATCCTTAACCCTCTCTAAAACCTGAAAATGTCCATCTCCCCTAGGGCTAAGCTTACATTTCCTAAGATTAGGAAATCTCTCTTTCCTAAAGTGTACCCAAATCCAATCTCCTGGTTCAAATACAACTTTAACTCTACCCCTATTTGCATTTCTAGCTACTTGTCCATTCCTCTTTTCTCTGTTCAAATGCACCTTTTCATGCAATTGCTTAACATAACTAGATTTCTTTTTCCCTTCTAAGTCCACACCCATATTTGAAGGTATAGGGGAAAGATCCAATGGACTTAATGGTACAAACCCATAAATAATCTCAAAAAGGCAGTAATGGGTGGATGAATGCACACTTCTATTATATGTAAACTCTATATGTGGTAAACAATCCTCTCAAGATTTCAAGTTCTTTTTAATTAACACTCTTAAAAGTTGCCCAAGAGTTTTATTAACAACTTCAGTTTGACCATCAGTTTGTGGATGAAAAGAAGTAAAAAACAATAATTTAGTTTCTAATCTACTCAATAATGTTTTCCAAAAGAAACTCAAAAACTTTGTATCCCTATCACTAATAATAGTTATAGGCGTACCATGCAATCTTAAAATTTCTTTGAAAAACAAATTTGCAATGTTAATGGCATCATCAGTTTTGTGACATGCAATAAAGTGTGCCATTTTAGAAAATCTATCAACAACCATAAAAATAAAATCATTACCACGTTTTGACCTAGGTAAAACTAAAACAAAATCCGTTGAAATATCAATTTAAAGCATATTAGGTGTGGGTAAAGACATATATAATCCATGTGGTTTCAATTTGGACTTAGCTTGTTTACATGCAACACATCTATCATAAACTTTTTGCACATCAATTTGTATATTGGGCTAATAGAAGTGTTCATGTAATACATCTAAGGTCTTTTGCACACCAAAGTGTCCTATAAGCCCACCCTCATGGGCTTCCCAAACTAGCAATTCACGCAAAGAACATTTAGGCACACAAAGTTTATTATCTCTAAATAGAAATCCCTCATGCCTATAATACTTCTCAAAAGTGGTTTTCTCACAATTCTGGTAGTATTGGTCAAATTTAGCATCATCATCATTATAAAAGTCTTGGATGTACTCAAAACCAAGCAATTTATAATTTAAAAGAGTAAGAAGAACATACCTTATAGATAGTGCATCGGTCACTACATTATCCTTACCTTGTTTATACCTTATTACATATGGAAAGACTTTATGAATTCACCCTATTTAGCATGTCTTTTATTTAGCTTTTGTTGTCCCTTAAGGTATTTCGAAGACTCATGATCTGTATGGATAACAAATTCTTTGGACCAAAGATAATGTTGCCATATTTGTAAGGCCATGACTAATGCATACATCTCTTTATCATAGGTTGGGTAGTTAAGAGTAGGTCCATTAAGTTTTTCACTAAAGTAAGCAATTGGCCTTCCTCCTTGCATCAAAATAGTTCCAATGCCCAAACCTGAAGCATCACATTCAATTTCAAAGGTGTTAGCAAAATTAGGCAAATCTCACAATGGTGCATTAGTTAATTTAGATTTTAACAAATCAAAAGCCTTTTATTGTGCCTCCCCCATTGAAATCCAACACTTTTCTTTGCAATTTCAATTAGGGGTGCCATAATTGTGCTAAAATCCTTAACAAACCTTCTACAAAAACTAGCCAAACCATAAAAATATCTTACCTAATTTATGGTAGTAGATTTCAGCTAAGAGGAAATAGCACTTAACTTCTCTTCATCAACTTTTAATCCATCTTTGCTTACCACAAATCCTAAGAAAACAAGTTTACTAATATAAAAATAACACTTTTTAAAGTTAACATACAACTTTTTCTTACTCAAAACATCAAAAACTATCCTAACATGCTCTAAATGTTCTTTTAAATATCTAGAATATTCATGAAAGTCATCAAAATAAACAACCATAATTTTTCCTAAATATGCTCATAATACATTATTCATCAATCTCATAAAAGTGTTAGGGGCATTAGTTAGCCCAAAAGGCATCACTAACCATTCATACAAACCATATTTAGTTTTAAAAGTTATTTTCCATTCATCCCCTTCATGCATACGAATTTGATGATATCAACTCTTTAAATCAATTTTTAAAAACATGCATGCACCATGCAATTCATCTAGCATGTCATCTAACCTATGAATTGGATGCCTATATTTAATGGTAATTTTATTAATTACCCCACAATTTACACACATGCATCATGATCCATCCTTTTTAGGTATAAGCAAAATAAGAACAACACATGGACTCATACTTTCCCCTACCAAACCTTTCTCCATTAGCTCTTCTACTTACCTTTGAAGTTCATTTGTCTCCTCGAGATTACTTCTATAGGCTAGTCTATTAGGAATTTGAGAGCGATGAAATCAATTTAGTGTTTAATACCTCTTAAGGGTGGTAATCCTTATGGCACATCTTTGGGAAACGAATCTACAAATTCATGCAATAAGGAAACAAAACTACCAGGAAGAAAATTGTTAGAACATCACTGAAAGAAAAACATGTTAGTTGCAAATCTTTGTACAATAACATAGTCATGGGTGTTTTGGCTAGCAAGGTTTTCCTCACATCCCTCTCTTTTGCATAAAAAACTTTTTTCACACCCTCTCCTTTTACATGCCCCTCTCTTTTCTGTTGGGCATCCTCTTTTTTCTCTCCTTTTTCCACTCTTTAGTCACACCTCTCATGGGTTTTCTCACAGTTCTCCTTTTGTCGTGCTAATTTTTTTTTCTTATTTGTGCACGCGTTCTCTCTCTCTCTCAAAATTTATTAATCTCCATAAATTTGAGAAGATGATAAAAAAAGATAATATAATGTGTCTACCCCCAAAATCAAACTCATACATTAGAAAACCCATCATGTTTTACCCTTTTATCATATTGCCAAGGGCGGCCCAAAAGCATGTGACTAGCTTGCATAGGAATAGCATCATATAACACCTCTTCCTTGTACTTATCCATTAAAAATACTATCTTAACTTTTTTTGTAACTTTAATTTCACCATATTCATTTAGCCATTGTAAATGATATGGTTTAGGATGCTTTAAAGTTGGCAATTTCATCTTTTCAACTAGGTAGATACTAGCTATATTAGTGCAACTACTGCTATCAATTATATTAAGACATATGTTGCCATTTATTTTACACCTTACATGAAATATATTTTCCCTTTGCACATGCTCATCCTTTATTTGGGCATTTAAAGTACGTCTAGTCACAAAAATATCTTTACTTGTTACCTCATTACGGTCTTCTTCATCAACATCACTATCATCTTCCAATTGAGGCATATCAAAATCTATTTCTTCTCCATCTTCATCTTCACTAGTAATCTCACCATTTCACATAACCATTGTTCTTTTATTAGGGCAATCACGTGTAACATGCCCTCTTCCTTAGCATTTGAAACAAGCAATTGAGCTACTCTTATTAGACTTATTAGGTTCAACCCTAGTAGGAAAATTGGGCTTCCCTCTATCCTTCTTAAGTGACTCTACCTTAGACCTCATATTGGGCTTATCACCACTTTTAAATTTGGAAGTCTAAGAAACTAAATTGAAATTGGGCCTAGAAGGCTTACCCTTTAGTTATTTTTCCACCTTGATAGCATTGTGGTACAAATCCTTCAAATCATTGTAGGGGTTCATCTCCACTTGATTAGCAATTTTTTTATTGAGTCCAGCAATAAATCTAGTTGTAGTTTGCTCCATGGTCTCCTTAATTTTAGCCCTAATCAAAGTTACCTCTAACTCTTGGTAATATTCTTCCACACTTTTTCCCCCTTGAATTAGTCTTTGCAATCTGTTGTGCAAATCCCTATAATAACGACTAGGTACAAAATGTTTTCTCATTACTCTTTTCATCTCTTCCCAAGTACTAATTGGACTATCCCCACATCTTTTCCTAGTGTATATGATTTGATCCCACCATGCAAGAGCATAATCTACAAACTCTATAGCTATAAGCTTAACTTTCTTTTCCTCACTATAATTTTGGCAATCAAATACAAAGTCTACTTTCTTTTCCCATGATAAACAAGACTCAGGATCACCCTTACCATTGAAAGTAGAAATTTTTAGCTTAATGCCACTTAGATTGCCATTTTACTTATTTGATCTTTAGGAACTTTCTTCGTGTGAATCGCCTTCCTCCTCATCATTGATGAATCTACCATGCCTTGATTGTCTTGAATGGATGCATGTGCTATTGGAATTGAAGGCATTTTGAATGGTCCCAAGTTATTCTTTCACGCCTTTAAACTTTTATTGCATAAGGGCCATATTATCTTGCATTGCTTTCACAAACAACTTCCATTCTAGATCATCTTAAGGTTCTGCCATGTTTAGTAAAATAAAAAAAGAATATCATTATAAACACTCCCTTACGTGTTTACACTCAATTGATGGCACTCACACTTATATTTTAACTCATAATTGGCTTTTACCATCTTATGAGCTTACACACTCTTGCCTTTTACCACTCAATATTTATTTCTTTAAGTTCTTTAAAGACTAAGTTACTTTATGTTAAGATAAGCTCAAACCGAACACAAAAAAATCATATACTAGACCTAACACTTAGATAACAAAGAATTGAAAGTAACACAATCTGGTTGCAAGCAAACAAATAACTAAAGACCTAATCAAAATTTAAGAATTTAAAAGTAGGTAAAGTTACGAAGTAGTGTTTTGAACTCAAAATTGATAGAAAATCAAGACTAAGCTGAATGCAAATCAGAGAATTGAAATCAGCTTCTTTTGGTGCAAACAAGTTCTTATGCAATTTTTAGCTTCCTTTATTTCTTTTTTTTACTTTTCTTTTCTTTCCTTTTTTTTTTCTTTTTTTGATATTTTTTTAATCTTTGCTTTTTGTTCTTTTTTTTTTTTTTTTTCTTTTTCTTTTTGACTTGAAAGTTTGAAACAAAATTAAAATTGAAAGAATTATAAAGAACAACTCAAAAACCACACAAAATCAAAGTAGAAGCTGAATGGAGTAAGATTAGGAGCAAATTCATAGTTTCACCTTTCCCTTGAATTTGAATGATGCGGTTCATCCCTAGACACTTAATAAATGCCAACAAAGTGATTAGACACAAAAAGAAACACATTGGAATAAAAAAAAATGAAGAAATTGCAAGAAACAAGCTAAAAATCAAGTTTTCATAATTTAAGGAAAGTTTGGCAAACTTTCAAATTTCAAGGAATTTCTAGACTTAAACACTTCAAATCTACAATTAGGACATAATAAAGGTTAATCCATAAAGAAAAAAAATTGAATTGAAAGAAACAAAGAAATCTAACTAGAACAAGGAAGCAAACTTATTTTGTAAAGTTCCTTTATTTAAAGAAATTTTGCAAACGTAAGAGATTCTTATGGAATTTTTTAATGAAATTTGATATGGGATGGTAAATCAAGCTAATATAATGATTGAAAATAAAAACAAATATATTGGAACTGAATTGAACAAGTAGAACAGAATTGGTGCTAGAATTGTTGAATTCACAATTTTCCTTATTTTAAGGAAATTTTAGAAAGCAATTTGTTCCAATTAGATTCTAATGATACAAGCACATTTTCGGATGATGAAACTCACTAATTTAATAATGAAAATCCAAGAAAATAGAATGTAACACAATGGAATAAGATGAAACTGAATTGACAATGATAGAGTGTTAATTTGCAATTTAGAAGTTTTTTGTGATTTTTTTGATGCAAACTAACCAAAATGGAATTCTAACACAAAAGAATGATTAAATATGATGAGACAAAGGAATTTGATGGAAGAAAACAAAGAAAAACAATGAACACAAGAAAATTAATGGAACCAAAACAAGAAGAAGAAGAGGTAGAATGTGATTTGAATGTTCTAATCACAAGAACACAAGAAAACAATGAAAAACAATGCAAGAATAATACCTTTTGATCTTGAATAACCTTGCCTTTGATACCAATTTGATACAAACGAGGTTGAATTAGCTTCTTTCTCATTTAATGAACATAAGTGTCGAGTATAATTCAAAGATCAAGAAGAAGATAAATCCTTAAATCTAAACTAGATCTCTAGAAAACTTGTTTCTAGCAACCTAGAATATATGATTAAGTTATGTTAATCTCAATCCAAAATTAACCAAGTAATTCAAGACCTAGGTTAAACTAATTTTGTGAAATTATCAAACTCACTCAACAATCTCATCAAGTCCACTCAAAAACTCAAAAAGAGAATCAATCTCATAAAGTTTAACCAAAAACCATTTGTTCTCTTATTAATAACCAAATAGGGGCTTAAATACCCTCAACAAATGTTAAGAAAACCCTAACTTCAATTCAGCCTTAAATGTTTTGGCTGAATTTATAACTCCTAAACCTATTAGGAGAACTAACCTCACTCTCATATAAAGACTAAAAGCAAATAATCCTATTGGTTGCCATGATCTGGCCTAGCTAATTTCTAATACTAAAACATCTTATTTCAAGGTTCCTTACAAAAATAAATAACTAACTATAAAATCCTAACTAAAAGCAACATGATATTCAGCCAATGAGGGGAATCCTTATGGCAATAGGAAGA
Organism: Omphalea diandra; assembly: GCA_949677035.1. Taxonomy (NCBI): domain Eukaryota; kingdom Viridiplantae; phylum Streptophyta; class Magnoliopsida; order Malpighiales; family Euphorbiaceae; genus Omphalea; species Omphalea diandra. Next base: position 4,406 of record CATIWR010618188.1, on the reverse strand, counting down.
CAATGTCAACTAAGCAAATCTGGCATGGATCTTTAACATTTGGGCTTATCTTTACATTTTGGGCTCAATTCCATGCTATGGCAGAATGATGTTGGGCTTTGGTCCTCTCCATCAATTGGGCTCCATTGGATTAAATTAAGCACTCCATTTGACGAGTGCAAGCTCCCATCCTCATGCATTTGGGGTTCATGAAGTCCTTGGTCTATTTGGGACAATTCTTTCCATATCTTTCCATGTATAAAAGCTCTAAGTGCATATTTAAACTCATTTAGCTTTCCTCTTATAATTAGGCCTTGAAGTTGTAATGGATCCTTATTGGACTTGACTTGGTTGAATGCATCAAGTTATTATCTTGTTTATCACCCTTAAAGGCTACATTGTCATTTACCTAAGTAGTGAAAAGGCATTCTCTAGAGTCAAATGTAACTTTATTACCCTTATTACATAATTGACTCACACTTAACAAATTATGTTTCAAACCATCAACTAAAAGGACATTGTCAATTAAAGGGCATCCTTTCTTGCTAATAATTCCAATGCCAATTACCTTACCCTTAGCATTATTACCAAAAGTGGCATTGCCACCATTTTTTTATTTAATGGATGAAAATAGCTTTTTATTTTTCAATCATATATTTTGAACATCAACTATTGATATGTCAATAATTGCCTTCATCATTAGCGAATTCTAAGCATGCCTAGAAAACAAAGAAAATTTGCCATTATTTAGGTATCCAAACATACTTGGGTATTAGAGGGTGGGCTTGGAAGGATTCTCAAGTTTGAGATGAGACTTCTTAATATATCAAAACACATTAATGTGACCAAATTTCATACAATAGTGGCATTGGAGTTTAGATTTGTTATTCTTTCTCCTATGAGTAACTTTAGCATGAGTAGAGGGCCTTTTTATGCCATAGCCATATGTATGTATACAAGAACATATGTGATGAGGAGTAGGAGGTTTGTGTCTTTGTGCATGGCTCTTAGTGTACATGAATGCATTATTAGCTTTTTGAGGCTTGGCCTTTGAGCTTTCGAGTGCCTTTCCCCTACCTTTGGGTATGAGAGGCTTTGTTCTTAGAGCACTCTTCTTCCCAACCACCTCTATGCTTGAAGTTTGAGGTGTGGAAGCTCTAATGAAGGTAGGAGAAGAAGATATAGACATAGAAGCTTTAATGAAGCCAAGACTATATCTCACTAAGGATGGTTTTTAAGATACAATTAGAGTATCCAAAACTTCATTCCCTTTATGAAATTTTGAGATGGAATTTCTTAATTCAATATCCTTATTTTTAAAAAAAAATCATTTTCTTTTCTCAAAGAATCAATTGAGGATGGAGTTTGAGAAACTTGTTCCAAAGATTTCTTAATTTCCTCATTAGAGGTTTTCAAGCTACAAATAAGATCATTTAAATTTTCAAAATCATCCTCAAGTTTAAAACATTTTTTTATTATTAACCTTCATTTAGGATTTATAGTTATCATATATTAAGCATATGGCTTTAAGTAGCTCATCATCCTCATCCTCATAAGAATCAATATTATCACAAGATTGAAAACAAGTATTTACCTCATTGGAGGAGTCCTTTTGAGCCATTAAAGAAACCTTAGCAACTTTATCATCTTCCTCCTCTTTACTATAGTCATCATCTCAATTTACCTTGAAGTCCATTTTCTTTTTGTTGTCCCACTTCTTCTTCTTCTTAAGTTTAGGATAATCAAACTTGATATGACCTTGCTTCCCACACTTAAAGTAAGTCACTTCATTCTTCTTTTCTTTGAAGTTAGATGATCTCTTTTTAAAGTTTCTTCTTTCTTTCCTTCTTCTCATGAGCTCTTTAGACTGCCTTGAAATCATGGCAAACTACTTTTCTTCTTTCTCACTTTCATCACTTTCATTTGAGCTTACCTCTACTTCCTTGACTTTGCTAAAGGACTTGAGCGCAAGAGTCTTTTTTTGTCCTTTATCTCTTTATCATTTCATCCTCTTCATTTTCTCATCCTTCTTAATGGCCATCTCATGTGTAAGAAGCTTTCCAATTAGAATATCAGTTGGTACTTTGCCAATGTCTTTATTAGACTCTTTAATACTACGTACCGTAGTCCTAACTTTTCCAAAATAAACATTTTAAGAATTTTGGCGTTTACCTCAAGGTAAGAATTCTTTCACATTTCTTTATATTGTTGACAATGGAAAGTAACATATTCATCATATCAGTGACACTTTTATTCTTGTTCATCACGAAGAGTTCACATTTCATCACATATATGCCCAATCTTCTTGATTTTACTTTTATTGTGCCTTCATAGTAGTTCTCCAAGGCCGTCCATATCCCATGAATGATGTGACAATGTTGAACTCTTCTACATTTCTCTCTCAAAAGAGAGCTCAAGATGATTGTCATTGCCTTTTTGTTCTTCCCATTTACCTTACTATGGGCCTCAACCCATTCTTCTCTAGGGAGTAACTCTTCACTTCCATCCACTACTCGAGTCGGTGGTTTCCACTCCTTTGCTACCACATCTCATAAGTCTACCACATCACTATCAAGATAGATTTCTATTTTATATTTATAATGAGCATAGTTGAATCCATCAAACAATGGTTTAAGGTAAGTGTGGATTCCTTCTTGTGCCATGATATTTACTTAAGCAATTATGACAAGTTTTGAAAATTATGCTTTGATGCCACTTATTGGCCCTTGTACACCAAGAAGAGGGGTTGAATTGATGGAAATTTTAAAATTTTGGAGGCAATCTAAATAAATTAAAGTTTAAGGAAAGGGAGCAAAAGAATCAACATAAGCAATTCATAATGGTTTGGGTGTTAACAAACCCTGCGTCTACTCTCAATTCACCAATTAGGTATTTTACTCACTCACTTTATTGTTCTAAAAGCTTACACTAAACATAATGTTTACACCAAACTACAATTACACTTATGTTTGTAGCTCGTACACAACCTTACGTAAGAGTTTTTTTTTCACTTAGGATCACTCTAAAATCCAAACCCAAAGTGTTTATAGCTCATACTTAATCTTCAATAACTCAAGTATAAAGAATTTAAGAGTTTAACCTTAGAGAATTAAAGCTACAAGAGTTTGGACATAATAAATAGTTATCCTTTTGCATTCAAAGATATTTGGTGGGATATTTATAAATTTCAACCACCAAAGAGTCGTTTTATAAATAAAACTATGTGCAAATCTCCAAGTTATGATGGTAAATCTGGTATTAAATGCTTGTCAAAATCAAGTCATGACAAAGGTATCACGATCATCATTGACATTTCGCTATAGATTTTGCCTCTTCTTGATCAAGATCTTTAAATGTGTCTAACAGCTAGTGACACCTATCACTCAAGAATTGGTTATTTAAGAAACTAACCATTAAAACCTTTAATGGATTACAAATGTCACAATTGTGATTCATGGGTCATGGTTGCTACTAGAGATAGTGCTACAATAGAGGAGCTTTACTCCCTTCTTGAATCAAACTAGAGGATCACATTCCATCTTGAGGATAATTTGTAGTCGCTACTAAGAGTTATAGTCACGAACTTCAAATTTCCTAACATCTCCTTAGATATGCGACATATAGTAGTTGGCTTCCCGAATGACTATTAGAAAGTTTTTAAAGCCTTTAAAAGTCGTGGTTATGAAGCCCATAATGACTCCCACCACTAATTAGACTAGAACTTTTAAGTTGCAGTTGTGATCTCCCTATAGTGGTCACAATTTTGAAGACAGTTTTGAGACTTGGAGAATTTTGCTTCCACTCGACTTCCAATGTAAACCTAACTTAGTTTTTGCAAGAACAATACTTAAAATAGACATTAGAACCTTTCAATCTACATCAACAAGATCAAAAGAGAGCTTTGACTAACCTAGTCCAATAAATGTATTTCCTCAGGCTAATGAAAACTCTTTCATAGTATCATAATTTGACTAATTAATCAAATCTAAATTTCCATTATAGCTAGAAGACTAATAAGAAGAATTGTCTTGCAACAACCATCTAATCAAACTCACCTTACCTATACAACTTAGACATTATGTGTCATAATTATTGCACAAACTTTAATGTTAACATTATGTATTGATTAAATTTAGATTATCAAAATTGTTTTGATGATTTATACGTTCAAAATTTATTTGAACATGATTTTTATGCTTAAAATTTTATTGCATTTTAGGATAATGATTTATTAGTAATAGTTTAGTTACCCTTAAAAACCCATTCAGTTGCCTCCTCACTCGAACTGTGAGAGGTTATTGAATTTTCTAGTTAGATAGTTTGGAAATGTGTGGTCTTAATGTAAATGGAATGTATATAAATGTTTATTCATACACACACACACACACACACACACACACACACACACACATATATATATATATATA
>CATIWR010618178.1:0-45838 GCA_949677035.1 Omphalea diandra | reverse complement strand
TCAGAAGCTGCGACGTGGACTAGCCGTTAGACACAAATGGGATTTTCCTTTAGAAATTTGGATTTCGCAACCACGAATTGAGACTATTAAGCATTTAAAGCAGAATCTGTCAACCATGTCTTAAAGATTTGATGAGCTATGTTCTGCAACGTCTCTTTGGTGAAGTTTGGCTATAAATACTCCATCAAACAACCATGAAAAAGGTTGCTAAGAAATTTATTACAAGTAATTAAAGCTCTCAATCTTTGTTACTCACTCTCTTCAATTTTCTTTATGAAATTGTAAGTGTTAGGTGTGAGCATTAAACAAAAAGTTGTAAGGTTGTAGTGTTAGCCTGTAAAAACACTTCAAGAAAGGTTTAAGTGTGAGCCTAGTGAAACACTTGAGTGAGGTTATGTGTTAGGCTAAAAACACATTGTTGTAAGGTTGTGTGTGAGCCATCAAAACACAAGTTGTACAAGTTAGGTGTGAGCTTGAAAACACCTAAAGATAGTGAAATACCCAATTGATAGATTAGGGGTGGACGTAGGGTCAATTATACCCGAACCACTATAAATTGTTGTATCTTCTCTACTTATTATTCTTCCCCTCTTCTTTGTCTTTTAATTTTTTAATACACCAATTCAACCCCCTTTTTGGTGCCAATGGACAACAATATGAATTTTAAACTTTTTCAAATGGATGTGAAAAGTGCTTTTTTGAATGGCATTATAGAGAAGGAAGTCTATGTTGAACAACCTCCTGGTTTTAAGCCTCATTGTTTTCCAAACCATGTTTTCAAATTAAATAAAGCCTTATATGGATTAAAATAAGCTCCGAAAGCTTAGTATGAAAGGCTTAGTTCATTTCTCTTGAAAAATGATTTTGAGAAAGGGAAGGTGGACACCATACTATTTGTCAAAAAACACAAGCATTATATATTATTCATTTAAATCTTTATTGATGATATTATCTTTGGTGCTATTAATGAATCTCTTTGTAAGGATTTTACTAAGTGTATGACTAGAGAATTTGAAATAAGCATGATGGGAGAGCTCAAATTCTTTCTCGGTCTACAAATCAAGCAATCTAAGGAAGGGATCTTTATCAACCAAGCCAAATATACAAAGGAAATGCTAAAGAAATTCAAAATGGATGGTTGCGAAGTAGCTAAAACTCCAATGAGCAGTACCACCAAACTAGATAAGAATGAATCGGGTAAAGAAGTAGATGAAAAGAGATATTGAGGTATGATCGGATCTCTACTTTATCTTACTGCTTCAAGACCGGATATCATATTTAGTATTTGCATATGTACTAGGTTACAATCCTCCCCTAGAGAATCTCATTTGAATGTCGTTAAAAGGATCTTTAAGTATTTGCATGGCACAATACACTTAAGATTATGGTATCCTAGGGATTCTTGATTTAGTCTCATAGGATATTTGGATGCGGATTATGCGAGTAGCTTGCTAGACATAAAAAACACTTCTGGGACTTGCCAATTCATAGGTGAATACCTAGTTTTATGGTTTAGTAAAAAGCAAGTATCAATTGCCTTACCTACCGCGAAAGCCAAGTATGTGGCAGCAGGTTGTTGTTGCACCTAAGTTCTTTGGATGAAACAACAATTGAAGGATTTTAGCAAAATAGTTTATCACATTCCCATCAAATGTGATAACACAAGTGCTATTAATCTTTCTAGAAATCCCATCTAACACTCTAGGAGTAAGCATATAGATATTAGACACCATTTTCTTAGAGATCATATGCAAAAGGGTGATGTTGTGTTAGAATTTATTAACACAAATCATCAACTTGCAGACATTTTTACTAAACATCTAAATGAAAAAAGGATGAACTTCATTAAGAGAGAATTGGGAATGCTTGATGGAAGTTCCCTAAAGTGAAAATTTTGATCCTATGATTGATTGTTATGTATGTTATATGCATGAGTGATGATTGTATGAACATGTTTATTATTTATTTCTAGTGGATCACATATTTTCAAAATTTTCTCATACTTATCCTTGTTGACTCATAATTCGCGGTTGCTATTTATTCTTCACGGTCGCGAATTACAAGTCAACTTCACCTGGCTGTCAAATGTCAAGTCGCGATCGTGAAAATTGCTCTCCATCGCGAATTTTTGTTAGTTTTTCAAAAATATGACCATTGACGTGCCTTTTCCCGAGGAAAATTTATTCGTTACTCACATTTTCCGGAATTTGCGATCACGACTTTCAATTTCGCGGATGCAAATTAGAGTAACCGGCTAGGCAATTAAGTGATTTGATTGCCAACCATCTTCTCTCTTCATTTAATTATTTTTTAGCTATTTATGACCGTTTTTGCACCCTTTCAAGCTTATAAATACCCCATTCAATAGTGTTTTCCTCACTCCACTTCCAAACACTTCTTCTCTCTCTAAAATCTCTTAAGCTTTCTTCCTCTCTTTTGTAATGGCTCCCAAGAAATTCTCCAAGGATGATAAAGGCAAGGCAATGGCGCAGCCCTCTGCACCTCCTGCCCTCCATCTCATGAAGGGAATCACCAAAGAGGAAAAGGAGAGATTCAAGGCGAACTCCTTCAAAGTGATTATGCCAAACAAAATTCCATCGACTTTCATGTTAGAGACATTGGGCATCAATACGGAGATCCGCGCCTTTCTCTCAAATCTGGGCTAGAATGAATTCATCTTCTGAGATGAATAGGAAACAAGGAGGTTGTACGCGAGTTCATGTGCACTGTGCAACTAAGCTGGAAATCCAATTCGAGAGTCGGCCAATATAGGTTGGTGTTCAGGGCCTTCGGCGACCCCTTCTACATCACCTTCAACCAATTATCCTCACTTTTCAACCTACAAATTGGAGAACATATCCCATTCATCATCTTTACACTCAATGTCATCTACTTTGAATTTTTGTTAGAGATATCCATCGAAACCAAACACGACCCTCGCTCATTTTGATCCAAACACATAAAAACCCTACCCCTGTGGATCCTTCATCGCATCGTCACCTTCTCAGTCAATATAAGAGGTGATGGTAACGAGAAGGTTTCACAGAAGGACTTGGCATTCTTATTTTGCCTTGTCAAGAACCAACCTATCCAAACCAGTCGTTACCTTGTGGATCAATTGATCCACATGAGTACTAAACCCAAAAGCCAGTTTCTCCTACCCTTTCACATAACAGCCATCTACTGCTTTGTTGGAGCACTTGATGAGGAGAAAGAGAAATTTCTCACCAAGAAGCTCCTTTCCTCTCAAAACTTTCTCGACCTAACCTACCTCATCAACACCAAGGCAATATGGACACATATATCTACACCCTTAGTGTCATTGATGTGAAGAAGATGGAAACCTCCTAAGCTTCCAAGTGAAAGAGGCTTCAAATTGAAGAAGGCAACATTCAAATCCCTCCTCCTTAACCAAAACCAAAGTCTAAGTTATATCTTGCCACCATTGATTGCAAGTTGGAAAAGTTTATGAGGATGATGAAGAGAAGGTTCCTCTTCCTTTCTTATCTTCATAGCGATATGGTGGATCTTTAGGAGAAACTAGGAGTTCCCCCTTGCCATCTTCTGGACTTCATTGAATATGAAGATACGCAAGATGGAGATGGCAATGAAGACGACATAGAGGATGGAGACGAAGCTGAGGGAGCACAACAAGTGCCAGATACACCATTTTCAGAGATGATTCTCCACTACTTTAGATTAAGGATCTCATGTATTTATTTTTCACTTTCCTTATGTTTATTTTTACAAATGTTGAGATCCCACAGTTATGAATATATATAAATAGAACTTGTTTCTTTGTAAACATTATTATCTTATGTGATTGATATTTATTCTTTTATCCATTGCATTATGTTTGCTCCCTATGAATTCTTATGCATGAATTTCATTTTTTCTTTCTATTCCTTATATACCCTTTTTTTGATATTGCCAAAAGGGGAGAGATTGTGAAGGGAGAAAATAATGAAATAACTTGAGAATAACTATAGCATAAGTTGAGGGGGAGCAATATACCTATTGTTTTATCAACTTCACCTTTGATTGAATGAATGTTAGACTTAGTAATTTTTGTCATAAGCATTTATTGAATCATATTACAATCCAACTTCACTTTCCTGCATCCTTTTCACTTTTAAGGATCAATTTAAGTTGTCAAAATCAAAAAGGGGGAGATTGTTGGATTAGGGTAGTTAACCCTAAGTCTTGGGCCTCTTTTGATCTTGACAAAGGGGATTGATCATTTTTAATGTTTATATTTAGTATTGTTTTGCAATTTTTGTGAAAGTCTTTAAGTTAGAAGTTGGATAGAAATCTTAATATTCAAAGTATGTGAAGTAACTTCTAAATTGCGATCACAATTAAAATTCGTGATCGCAATCCATTAGAAGACTTGCTAGAAGTTCAGACAGATGAAATCGCAAAGTTATTCTTGACCGCGATTCATCCAAAGGAAGATTTCTAAAAGTGATAGACGAATTCACGGTGTAAAGCTTGCCTCAATCGCGACCGTGAATTTTGAAGTAACTCAAGATTCAATCAAGTCCATAATCACAACTTGACAAGTGTCCCAGGTAACCGTTAGAAGTCAAAAATCGTGAGGGGAACTTCTTGGTAGGGACCGTAAACCTAAAAGAAGAAAGTGAACACTTTTGGTAGAGGAATTCGTATCCAGAGTCATGTCTTATATAAGATAAATCGCAACTACTACTTTGAGATTAACTGAAAGATAATGACTATATTTTCTTGATGCACTAATCAAAAGCTGCCACGTGGATTAGCCGTTAGACATAAACGAGGTTTTCCTTATGAAATTTGAATTTGCGATCACGAATATGTAGTAGTGACCGCAAAACGACTGTCAATCATATAATGTAAAAATCTGTCTAGCACACTTTGATGATTTTGTACTAGTTTTATTGCAACGTCTCTTTGATGGGTATAAGCTATAAATGCCTCACCAAACAAATGAAAATGTAAGAGAATTGATAACTTTGTAACCAAACTCTGACAATTTTGCTACTCATTCTTTTCTATTCCTTAAGTCATTGTTGGGTGTGAGCATAAACACCATCTATAATAGGTTATAGTGTGAGCCTGTTAAAACACTAAGAGAGGTTGTTGTGTGAGCCTATTAAAACACAAGTTGTAAAGGTTATTGTGTAAGCCTAAGAACACAAGTGTATGGGTTATTGTGTGAGCCTTCAAAACACAAGTGTAAAAGTTTGATGTAATCTTGAAAACACCTTTGAAACATAGTGGAATACCCAATTTCGAAGAATTGAGGAGTGGACGTAGGGTCAATTACACCCGAACCACTATAAATCTTGTGTTTCCCCTTATCTCATTTCTTTTATTTCTTTCTAATTTTAATTTTTATACAACAATTCAACCCCCCTTTCTTGGTGCTTAGGGCCAACATAAACACATAATGATACTTCAATCACAAATAACATAACAAACATTTAAATATAAATAACTTATCATCACATCCATACTCAAAATAAGGAGTTTTTATTCTTTATTGCCATATAGGTTATCAAATGTTATTGCCACACATGCTATTTTATTGCCATACATGTTATAGGATATCATTACCACATAAGCTATCAAATGTTGTTGCCACATATGTTATAGATATCATTGCCACACATAATATCAAATGTTGTTGACACAGGCTATAATATATTGTTACCACACAAGCTATAGATATCATTGCCATATAAGCTATCAAATGTTGTTGCCACATAAGCTATCATATTTTATTGCCACATAAGCTATATATATCATTTCCACACAAGCCATCAAATGTTGTTGCCACACAGGTTATTATATATTCTTGTCACACAAGCTATAGATATCATTGTCGGATAGGCAACTAAATTTTGCCACACATTCTATCATATATTGTTGTCACACAAGCTATAGATATCATTGCGACAAAGTCTATCAAATGTTGTTCTTACAAAGGCTATCATATATTGTTGCTTGCTCATGAACATTAAGTATTAGTCTTTCAACAAATTATTATAAATACTATAAAATTTCAGCAATATAATGACTAATAGCAACACCCATAAACCTTGACATATCATATCACAACATACTTTCTTTCCCAAGTCATAAATCTTCAATGTCTCATAAAAATAAATAATTCAAAACTATAACAATTCTTTCATTAATTTATTCATCAATATCATCTCATTAAACAACATTTCATTCCATTTGAGTATATGTTCATGGCATTTAACCCATCATTTGTTTAGTACCATTTGCTATTTACTTACCTCCTCCTTCAAGCTATTAAACTGTGAATGGCCCCATCTTATTCCAAACATTATCTTCATTGCCTATAAGACCTATTTCAATACACCAAATCAATCGATGATGTTAAAGTAAGTTTTTCATCTTGTTTTGCATATATGCTCTAGTAAAATATCATGACCTTGGTAGGCTATTTCTATGATTACTTTTGCCTCACAAATCCAAATCACCTGATTATTTTTTAATTAAACTAGACACATATGTGTACAATAAATCCAACATTTAGTTCAAAATATGCACTACACAACTTATGGTCAATTTTATAAATTTGCCCTATTGTAGGTGTAATTATGCATTAAACAGTCTCGTAAACTTAGCCATATCTAAAAAATTAGAAGTCTAATTATAAAAAAAATTGATTTATATACAATTAGTTCACATATAATTTAACATTTTTCATGTTTCAAATATGTTATAATTCAGATTCGAAGGTCCTCAAATGAAATGATCAATCTCAAATTTTTCAGGCATGAACAAGTTCAGAATCAACCCCAATCGAGGAACCATATCTCTTAACACATAAAAGAACAAGTAAAAATAATTTTACAAAAATTTAGATAAGATATAAGGCTATAATTTTCATATTTATCACTTTATCTAATTCCCATTCTAGCCACATGAAATTATTAGAAAACAAAACCGAGAGCTGAATAAGTTTCAACAATAATCAATCATAATCAAGGGGCCATATCTCTTTACACCCAACTTATTTTGAAAAACTATTTTATAGGAATTTAGATGAGGCATAAACTTATAACTTTCATGCCTTTAACTTTGCCTAATTTGTCTTTTAGTATTATGAAATCGTGGGTACAATTGTATGCTTTGAAAATAGAATTAAAAGAATTCAGTTCATATTCACTATCAACAACTTCTCCACATGAATCCTAGCTACAATTGCTTTATAACTCTCAATATTTACTCATGATTAACATGTCATGGAGGAGAAATTTCATTGAAGAATAAATATAAAATCATATGCCTTTAACCAAAGTTAGAAAACCTCAAGATTCTTCCTAGTTAACTCAATTTTTCTTCCTCTCATTCTTCTTCTTCTTCTTCTTCTTCTTCTTCTTCTTCTTCTTCTTCTTCTTCTTCTTTCTCTCTTTTTTTTCCTAGATCTATTTCTTTTGTTCCACCTCCTCACATTTTTACCTGTCTAATATGCTTATAAAGGAAGAAAATTTCCATTTGTATACCTCATTCATAAGATAAAATCATAATGGCTTGTTCCTTTAGGTTGGAACCATAATTTCCCTCTTTTAGTCTCTCTTTTTAACTCCTTCAACACTTCTATCCATCTACTAAATCTCATATGCTCCTTATGCTTTTAATATGTTCCAAAATACCATTATTTAATATATTATAACACACACACAACATATGACAATTTGTTATGTTACTTTTTAAACATCATATTCATATTAAAATGCTTGAAATACAATAATGGAAGTTTTATTATCATGCTTATGTCATGTGATGCATATATGCAAATATAACATAATTAAAATGCATATGAATTGGGTTGAGGATATTATAGGTTACATCATCATCACCGTGTCTCCTTCCTTAGCACTTAAAGCATACAATCAAACTAGTCTTATTAGGCTTGTTGGATTCGACCTTAAGTGGAAAATTGGGCTTCCCTACTTCTTTCTTAGGTGGTTTGACTTTGGGCTTACTAACGAGCATGTTACCATTAGTACCAAAAGAAGAATAGAAATTGGGCCTAAAAGGCTTACCCTTAGTTGTTTTTCTATCTTAAGGGCTAGGTGGTACTAGTCCTCCAAATCATTGTAGGGGCACAATTCCACCTAATTTGCAATGTCTTTATTGAGCTCACCAAGATACTTTGCCATTGGTTGCTTCATAGTCTTCTTAATCTTGGGTTTAATCATTGTCACCTCTAGCTTTTGATAATATTCTTTAATACTTTTAGCACCTTGTACAAGCCTTTGGAATTTGTTGTGCAAATCCCTATAGTAATGGCTAGGTATAAATCTTTTTCTCATGAACTTTTTCATCTCTACTCAACTACAAATAGGATCATCCCCATATGTTTTACTAGAATACATAATTTGATCCCACTATATAAGAGCATAATCCATAAATTCAATAACAACAAGCATAACTTTATTTTCTTCATTATAATTATGACAATAAAAAATAAAATCTACTTTCTTTTTCCATGATAAATATGCCACGAGATCACTCTTGCCATTGAAAGTAGGAATCGTCATCTTGATGCCACTTAGATTGCCATCTTGCTTGTTAGACCTTTCGAAAAGTTCTTACATGGAATTGCCCTCCTTATCATCATGTAAGATTCTCCCATGCCTTGGCACACCTGGATTGGTACGAGTTGTGTTGGAATTGAAAGCATTAGTTTGTTGGCTGGCTTTAATCTTTTCTACTTAGTCCATAAATTGGCCCAATTTGCATGCATATCCCTTTCCACCTTTTGTATGGAATCACTCAAACTCTTAAGGAAAAACATCAATTTAGGATCTTTATCTACTTCTTTCAAATCTACATCATTAGTAAATAACAAAGAAATCCTAACATAATACTCTCTCACATGTTTACAATCAATAGATGGCACTCACACTCGTATTTAACTCAAAATAGGCTTTTACCTTCTTTTAGGCTCTCTACTCTGGCCTTTTACATTTTAAATTTCTTTTCTTTAAGTTCTTTGAGGACTAAAGTTACTTTATGTCAAATTAAGCCCAATCAAATCACAAACAATAAAAAAACTAAACTTAGAAAGACATGAAAAATAAAGGAAACACAATTGATTGCAAGAAACAAATTTTTAGAAACCAAGTCTCCCAAAGGGTGTTTTGAACTCAAAATTAATGGAAAATCAAGTCTAAGCAGAATGGAAAGTGGAAGGATTCAATTTGGCTTCAAAGCAATTTTTATGTAATTAATAACTTCCTTTCTTTCTTTTCACTTTTTTTCTTTTTTTAAAAAATTTTCTATATATTTTTTTTGACTTTGGAAGCTTTAAATAGAATTGAAATTGAAATAATTATAAAGAACAACACAAAAATAAGCTTAAAAGCACTTAGAAGCTGAATTGGGTGTAATAAGGGTATTTTCATAATTTCAACCCTTGCCCTTGAATTTGATGATAATTTTGGCCCTAGACACACATCAAACACTAATAAAGTGATGAGACACAAAAACAAATGAATTGGAGTGAGAAACAATGAAGAAATCATATGAAATAAGCTAAAATTCAAGTTTTGTTCATTTAAGGAAATTTTGACAAAATTTTTAAATTTAAGGATTTTCTTGACGGGATTGTTGCTAATTTGAAATAAATGAAAAAAAAAAAGAGTTAATCAATAAGGAAAACAAATAGGAATGAAAGAAATAACGAAATCCAACTTGAACTAGGAAAAAGAAGCTTGTTTTGCTAAGTTCCTTAATTTAAGGAACTTTTACAAACCATATAATTCTAACATGATTTCATTGTTAAAATTAAAATTTATGATGATGAAACAAAATAATTTAATGATTGAAAATGAATTGGAACATAAATAATGAAGTAGAGCCCAAATTAAGGAAGAAATCAAGTAATTTGCAAGATTTATAATTTTTAGGAAATTTTGCAAAGCACACTGTTCCAAATTGATTTTGAAGATGCAATAGTGATATTTTATGATAAAGTAATCTTAATAATGGAAAAGAAAAGAGAATAGATTGGGAACACAAAAGAAATAAATGAACTGAATTGAGAAGAATGAATGGTAGTATGATATTTTAATGTAAAGGACAACATGAACACCAGGAACAATGAAATTAACATATACCTACTTAATTTTGGAAGCTTTGGCTCTAATAACAAAAAATATTAAAGAGATTGGATTAATCTTTACCTATATGCTTGATTACATCAGTCCTAAGTCTTTTAAAGAATTAAGTGCATGTTTGATCTTCAAATCCCAACTAGATCTCTAGAAAATCTACTTATAGTAACTTAAAGTATAAAGATTAAAAGTAATGTTAAGTCAAACCTGAAATTAACTAAGCCAATTTAAGATTATAGTCAACATGTTTGTAAAATTATCAAGTCTTCACTCAATAATCTCACCAAGTCCTTTCAAGAACTCAAAAAGAGAGATCAATCTCACAAAAGTTTGTAGTCAAAAGAATAATTCATTAATTTTCTTAATATGGCTAAATGAGAGGCTTATGTAGCCTTTATAATGTTTGAGGAAAATCCTAAAAGAAACCTTTAAGTGGTTTAGCCAAGATGTTGATATCCTCACAAATAGCTAAACTAGTAATCCTAATGTAATATGGAAAAGGGAAATAATGAATACTATTTGCCAAGAGTATTCAACCAAAGTAGTTTCATAGGGCTAAATAACTTAATTTAAGTTGCTTACAAGAAGTAATGACTAAAACATGATCTTAATACATAAAGGATAACTAATTTGGCTAATAAGAATAAACTCTAAAGAGAAGAGGAAAACATTGCCAACTAAGAATGATCTTGGAAGATCTTTGACCTATTGTTCAAATCTCTCCTTTCATATGTTTTGGGCTCTTTATTCCTTATCTTGGTCAAATATAGTTTGGCCTTAGTCACCTCCACATGTTAGGCTTCATTGGATCAAGTTAATTGCTCATTTGAAGTGTCCAAGCTCTAATCTTCTTTTAATTACGCTTTGTTTAGTCTCATAATTATAATAATTAATATTTTATTTACTTCCAAATTTATGAATTAATACTAATTTGTGCCCTTAACTAAACCTTATTGAAGATACATTGTCTTTGTAGGCAAATAATTGAAGGAAGAAGACTAAAGAGAGAAAAAAAAAAATGAAGCACAACTATGTGCACAATTATGCCTCACATAGGGTCAAAAGACATCGAGAGGAGCATGATCATGCTTCCAATCGCACAATCATGCCTCTTTTAAAGAAGAAAGATCAAAAGGATAAAAATATGCAACATGGCTATACAAATGGCTATAGGTGAAAGGAAACCATGTAAGGAATCAAACACACTTGAGAAGCACAATCGTGTTTCCTTTCCTACAACCAATCACAAAAGTGCACCACTATGTGTGCGACTGTGGGCCTCTAAAATCTAAAAATGATATTTTTTATAGCCTTCCAAATTCTTCCGTTTTGAAGCCTCAAAGGTTCCTAACTAGTAAGCACCTCAAGAGCATTATTTAAGGAGGAAATTGAGTAAAAAATAAAGGATGAGAGAAACCCTAAGGAAAAATGCATCATTTAATAGGGTTTAATTAAGTTTTTAGAGAGAGAAAGGGGCAAGAAATTAAAGGAATCAATAAGAAGCTCATGGTTACTCTTAGGGCTAGATTGATTGTTTTCTTTTTGTCTTTATATTTTACTATCAACAAAACTCATTTTGGCTAGGGTTGTAAAAAGATATTGTTTGATTTATATCAGATTTTCTTAATCTAAATTTCTTGGTTTCATTTGTTACTTATGCTAGCAATTATTAAGTACATCTTGTTTCAATAACCACTAATGATCATCTTAGTTTTGTGAATATACAATGGAAACATGGTTTTCATAAAATGGAACCTTCAATAATTCCTCTATTTTGTTATTGAGTTAAGGAATCTTAACAAACCATTTCTATCCGTAGAGTCTTGTTTAAAGTGACAATGGCATGATGTTTAGCTTTTGAGTTAAGGAACCTTTAGCTTAACATATGTTAATTTCTACTTAAGAGAGATTAATTGATCATTTTTGTGACTTAATAGTAACACATGATGCATGAACCAATTAGGCAAGGATTATGAAATCTATAAAAGATCATCAAGTGAAATTGAACCCTTACCAATTCTCATTCCTTAATTATCACTCATTACCATAAGTGTTTAGTTTAATTTTCTTAATTATAACTTTATTCATCACCTTTTATTGTTTTTCTAGATAATATAAGATACATGATACATAGTACATAAATGCGACCTTTGTGGAAACGATATTTGTTATTATAAGTACACTTTATTACTTCTAATCTGTTCACTTATAGTTTAACAATTTTCATATGGTGTGCACCCATCATCATGCTGCATGTTTCCTTTGCTCTTCTTGGTCCAAGCCAAGTATAATCCCCTTTTCATGGATGCTCCAATTGCATCCTTAAACTTCTTTAGCCTTCATCTTATAGTCGGGCCTTAAAGTTGAAAAAGATCTTTAGGCTTGCCTTGGAAATTTACATCATGACTCTAGTCCAAACGTATAAGCTTCATACTTTGCAATATTGTTGGCTACCTTAAAATCTAGTTTCTTAGCCATAGGGAATAACTCTCAATCTAGTGAGACCAAAATCACTCTTTCACCAACCTTTTTCTTGTTCACTGCGCCATTGAAATACATCCTCTAAACTTTGCGCTTTATAGCTCCTAAACTTTTAACGAGAAATTGGGGAAGCTCAGATTCTCTATCTAAAAGTGGTTATTGAGCTAGATAGTTTGCAACTACCTGACCTTTGATCACCTTCTTAGTCATATATCTCCCATAAAATTTAATGAAAAGTATAACCCACTTTGACAATTTTTCATCATATATAAGGCTGCATACAGGTATTTAATGGGATCAAGCTATGAAACAACCTCGATTAAATGTGATTCAAAATAGTACCTCAATTTCTTTATAGCCCATACCATAGCTATTTTAGTTTTATCTATCTGATTATACTTCTCTTCATATAGGAGTAGCTTCTTGCCAAAGTAGTACATACATATTCATTCCCTTTTCCATCTTCTTATGCTATCATCACTCTCACATGTCTATCTTTTATACTTAAGTATAAAATCAATAGTTTACTCATCTTCGGAGGTCTCAACATTGATGAATTTTGACAAATGCTTTTTTATTCTATCAAAGCCTTTTAGCTCTATTAATTCAACATCATAGGTTGATCCTTCCTTAATAACTTAAAGATTGGCTCGCAGATGGGAGTAACTCCGACTATGAACCTACTAATGTACTAAAAACAACTTAAGAATCCTCAAACCTCCTTCTCTCTTTTTTATGTAAGCATTTCCTAAATGGCTTTTACTTTATCTAGGTCAACCTTGATTCCTTTTTCACTAACTACATGTCCCAACAGCTTTCCTGAAGTAACCCCAAACACATATTTTATAAGGTTAAGCCTAAGATTATATTGATCCACTATTTGTAGGAACTTTTATAGGGCCTCAAAATGTCCTTCATGGGTTTTTGAGTTTACAACCATATCATCGATATGCACCTTTAGCTCTTTCTTAATCAAATCATGGAACAATGTAGTGCCCATTTGCTAGTAGGTTGCTTTAGCATTCTTCAACCCAAACAAAATTGCATTATTATAATATGTACCCTACCCAGTGATGGAAATAGTCTTCACCTTATCTTTAATGGCCATGAGAATTTGGTTATAACTAGAGAACCCATCCATAAAAGAGTACATGATGCATGTCTCAACACTGTCTATAAAGAAATCAATGTATGGCAAAGAGAAGTAATCTTTAAGGCATGCCTTATTCAAGTCCCTGTAATCCACATGTATCCTTACTTGTCTATCTTTATTTGGCATAAACACTATGTTGGCCAACCATTTGAGGTAGTCAACAACTTTTAGGAACTTGGCCTTCAACTGCTTTACTACCACCTCATTCACTAACTATGCCCATTTTATTCTCATTCATCTAAGCTTTTATTTTATAAGTGTCATGTATGAATACGTTGGGATCCTATGTTTAGCTATATGATAATCAACCCCTAGCATATCCTTATATGTCCAAGAAAAGACCCTCTGGTACTTTCTCAATAGCTATTTGAATTTATGTGTGCTAAGATTAAATGCAGTTGTATGCATAAAAATAAATATTAAATATGCTCATGAAATAATGCATGTCATGCACTATACCATTAGGAAAGGCATCACAAAAGTAGGCAAATCTATCATTCATTACTTTAAACTTGGAAACAAATACATGGTTATCCTTAGAAAGGCTAGAAACAAGAACATCAGAGGTATTAAGAAAGAAAGATTCATTAGGAAGTGCAACTAGAGTTTCTTCAACATCAGTCTTTGTCTCATCTTCACCCATCTCCTATTAGCTACTTTAGAAGTAATATGTGAGCAGTCAATCAACTACTTGGAGCTAGTTTCTACTTTATCTCCAATATTTGTTATAGGCTTCATAACTCCTTTGAATTCTTACTTCATTTTATTATCACCCAGTTTGATTTTCATGAAACTCTCCCATAAAGTCATCCTAACCAACTCAACTTGCTAAACTATTGATGGTTGCCCTTGTGTTTCCCTATCTCCCACATCTTTAATGGAAATCACAAATAAGCTCTCAATGTCCATTAAATTAAGCCCTATATATATTCCTTCGATATAAGCACTAGTTCTACTCTATCTCTACTATATATCCTCAAAATGTACTTTTGGCACATCTTTTGTAGTTTGATTTTTTTTAGTTGGATCCCTTATTTCCTAAAGTTATTACTCTAATAGATACCATTGATAGTCTTTTTCAACCGTCTTCCATTTGTCATTCCACTGGCAGCTTGTCTGAAGGCCATACAAAATTATAGAATGATTCCCTTCCTAATCCTCCTTTATTTCCATAACTTGCTTGCCTTTATTCTTTTTCTTTTTCTTTTCACCCTCCTCACGAGATGAGTCCAAATACTCCAATATCCAACCTCCATACTCTTAAGCTACATTTGAAAGAATGTTTCCTCTTCATATAGTGGGTCAACTTTTAACTAATTACCATCTCTTTCTTCTTTGATAGCCTCTTGTAAGCATAAGATTTTAGGCCTCATTATGCAAGCCCGATGATGAAAATTGCTAAAATTATTCCCTAAGAATGTAAGGGAATTAGAAAAGGAAGAAGACAAAGGCCTTAGGAAACTTTAGGCGAAGCCCCAAAACCAAGCCTAAGACCATAAAGCCAACAAAGTCTAAGACTGCTAGCCCTGTATAGCTTACTTATCATGGTTGTACAACCATGACTAAAACCTTAACCATAGGAAGACTTTGGTACTAGTTCTCTTTTAAACCATAAGGTTATCTAAACGAGCATGACAACTATATAGTTGTTCCCCTGGGTGTACAACCTTTTTACAAATTCTAATTCTAGAATTTTCATTGTCTTCTCTGTGATTGGATGCCAATAATGTGCAACTAGAATTATTCTAGTCTTTCTTGCAATGTTCTTCCCTTATAAATATCCCATCATTTGAAGAGGGAGAAGAGGCTTGGGCAACCCTAGTGTTGTTATGTTGAAATTATAACCCATAAACCCTAAATCTCTAGAAATCAAACACCTAACCTATTACACCAAAGGACCAAGATAGTTCCTAAGATTTTAACACTTTATTTTTCATATATCATTGCATTATTAGAGGAAAAAATTAAACTTATGAGTCTCTGAGGCAAAGGAATACATAAAGGCATTTAAGGGACCCCTCATTGCCCCTCCTTCTTCCCCCTTTTTGTTTTTCTCCTTTGTTTTGAAAATCTAGTCCAAGGAGCTATATAGACTTGAAGTAGTTTGTACAACCTACATTTTAGAGTTGTATAGACCTCAAAGTGATCTATACAAACCCTATTTGATTGAGAACAAATTAATTAATCTCTCTCAAGTATTAATCGACATATAAATACATATTAAGCTAATGGGCTCTCAGCATAAAAGTTAACATCATACAATTGTCTCAAATAACAAGACCTCAATGTCATTTTACATCAGTCTACTTAGAGATCATGAAAGAATTGACCTATATAAGGATGATATGATCCATGCCTTATATTCAATTATGATATAATGTGACAAAAGGATTATAATACTATTTGTGAAATACATTAGGTCATATTATTAACCTTCACATAATTTGGTTGTCAAAATGTCTTGTTAGAGGCCACTTATGACTTATGGGTTAGAAATAGGTTTTGGTTCACTGCCAACATTATGTGAACCTACAAGGTCGCACACATAGAATAGTCTTAAAATGAAATTGGATTTTTACTACTCTCTCTATTTATAATTAAGACAATTAAAGATATTAATTAAATTATTAGATATCTATTTTATTTTAAGAAGGTTAAAACGAAATAGGTTATTATATGTATATTTTATGATACAAAGTTGGTATAAAATATTTTAATGTTTAAGATATATATATATATGCATACACATTTTAGGGTTTTTGATATGAAAGAGTGTATTCAGTTTTTCTTCCAAAAACACAAAAAAGAAAAAGAGAAAAACCCCAATGTTAGTACACCAACATTTTGGAAGTAACCTATTCATGTGGATACCGAGAGAGAGAGAGAGAGAGAGTGATATCCTTTAGTAAAGCCTTGATTTGACTTCAAGCTCGAGGTAAGGTGTTATTGATGTAAAACCCCTTTCGGCCTTTTAATAGATTTGTCACTTTTCACGCATAAGAAAAGATTTGCACCATTTCCTTTTTGACTTAGTAGAAACATATAGATCCTTAAAGATATTATTTATATAAAAGTTTTATTTTTCATTGAGTTTGATCTACGAATCCTAACATTAGTCTAAGCCACTTTCAAATTCAATTAAATTGAATTTGATATTGTTCTGTGTATAACTATTATATATGTGAAAATGGATGTGTTGTATTGAAAATTGTTTCAATGGTTTGATGTAAAATGGATTAGGTTAAGGGCGATTTGATTAACCTGCTTGAAAATAGAAACAATACATTAAAATAAATTAATGTGTTTTAGGGTCAATTTAACATGATTGCTACTTCTTGTGACCTGTTATTAATTCAATTAGTATAGTTTAACAAGATTTTTGTATTTTGTTTTTCGTCTTATTAATCATGGCTGGTTGTTTAAGTGTTAATCAATGATAATCTATTTTGAATAGATTAATCATTATTAAAGAGTTAATTTAATCATTAAACGAGTATAATTTGTTTTGAACAGATTGATAAACATCATAAATTTGTTTAAGAGTTAAACAATGATTAATTACTTTTGTTATGAATATATTAGTTAATCTAAATGATTAAACATAATAAAATTTAGGTAGTGACTCATACAAATATGTAAAGTAAATCATTTTCCTTTTAGTGGCATTGCCCCTATACCCCTTATAAGGGGCATTACTCGTTGGACCCTACTAAGGGTGTTGCCTTTTGACTTGAATAGTTTTATCACATAAATTGTTAATTTCCTTAACATAATATGTTTAGCATATGTGGGTATTTTGTTTATGTGTTAAGCATCATGCATGGCATGACCCTTTTAGACTAATGTGATTGGCTTTTTGATTTCTCTATTTTTCAAGAGTTGTAATTTTTAAATACAACCTGTCATTTATTTTTGTTGTAATCATTTATTTTATTATTAGTAATAGAATAGTATAGATTATTATTTTGTAAATTACAACTTATAATGGAAATTCTCATGGCATAAGATGGTGATCTTCAAGACATAAGGTGGCAACCATTGATGGTAAACTGGGCAAATCCATGGAGATGAAGATTTACCCTTAGGATTAACCTTTTGATATTCATATTGGCTTGTGAATATCAAATTAGATTACGGGTCATTTTATGACACATTTATTTTTGTTATTATTATGTATAGATGTTTATAATGCAATAAATATGATATATGTGATGCAACATAAAATACACAATAGGGTAATACAATTAAAATCCTTCAATGAGATTGAGTCATAAAATACCCACCATGATTTAAACATTTGTCAAGACCTAGATTCTTAAATAAAGGTTTTGACAAAGTATAGTATATTGGGCCATCTTAGTAAGACAAGATGGATAATGGTGATATCAATAAGTTTGAAATGGTTGGACTTAACTAGGTTACCAAAATGGTTTTGAACCTAGGGCATATGGTGGGATAAGTTGGGACATGTGATGTCAATATCTTATAGTTGTCTAAGAGTTATATAAGATGTAATTGGTAAAGTGTTACCTACCTAAATAATCAAATTTTAAATGATAAGCCAAAGCTTACTTAGAATTATGTGAAATATGGATCTTGCCCACTAAATATTTCAATTATTGGGAAATTTTAATTGAGGGCAATGATTTGATAAATTTTAGTGGGAGATAATATTTAATAAAATGCTAAATGCACTTTCTAAATCTTTATTGTAGATTATGGCTTCAAACAACACCTATAATTTGTCACTATGATCAATCCTTACGAAGGATAAATTGAATGAGAATAATTTCCTAGACTAGTATAGAAACTTGTGAATTGTTCTCAAGAAAGGAAGAAATATGTCATAGATCAACATATCCTCGCAGACCTTACGACTAATGCTTATAGAGCCTAAAGGGATGCTTACACTAAGCATCTTAATGTCTTAGCATAAGTCACTTGCTTCATGCTTACTAGCATGGAATCAGAGCTTTAGAAATTGTTGGCCCAGTTCACTAAGAATGATGAATTGGTGGGTGATTAAAAATATAAAAGAAGGGTAAGGTGTTTAGACAGTTAAAAAGGAGAAGAGAAAATAAACACAAGATGTTTATAGTGTTTCGAGTGTTAACAAACCCTACATCCACTCTCCAATTCTTCACAATTAGGTATTCCACTCAACTAAATTGGTGTTTTCAAGCTCACATCTAACTTATACAATTTATGTTATATGGCTCACACAACCCTTACGACTTGTGTTTTTAGGCTCACACATAACCTCTCAATAGTGTTTTAGATAGGCCCACACTTTAATCTCTTATAAGAGTTTTGGAAGGTAGGTTAACTCTCAACCTACTTACAAAGGTGTTTAATTCTCACACTAAACAATCAATAACACATAAAGAAGAATGAGTAGCAAATTGGCAAGAGTTTGATTATAATAAATGAAATCTCTTGAATTTACATATGTTTAGTGGTGTATTATAGACAACAACCACCAAAGAGACATTACTCAAAAACTATCCCTAAGTCTCCAAGTTTTGCTAAGAAGATTTTGCATTAAATGCTTGCTCGATGAAAGTCACAGTTGTGATTTTCTAATTTACACTAAGGAGCTATAAATCTCTATAGAGAACCCATTTTTGCATTTAATGGCTAATCCACATGCCATTCACACATTGGTTGTCTAAGAAATATAGCCGTTGTGTTAACCAACCACTCAAAAGTTACGATCGCTATTGAACTTCCTATTGGGCTCAACTGAGACCGCGAATTCCTTTGTTTGGTAAGGAGACAACACTTTCTTGAGTCGCGGTTGTGACATATGCTTCACACTCATGATTTTTTATATTTCAATATTTGTCTTGAACACTTGGCGTGTTGTGGTTAAAACTTTGGTTTCCCTTTTGCTATAATGAAATTCACGGTCATGAATGCCACCACAAATTCCTCTGTGAATCAAGTAAACTTTCGTAAGCTAAGTTGTGGCTGTGAATTTTTTCGCGAATTCTTCTGGCCTACTGCATCCATCTTTATTGTAAGGTCATGGTTGCGAATTAGGGGATACTGACCATGAATTTGGATGTCCTTCTAAAAGTTGAAGATTTTGACTTCCATCTAACTTTTAATGAGAAAATAACTTATACATTGCAAAACAACACTTAAACAAAATATTAGAACTAATCAATCTCCATTGTCAAGATTAAAAAAGGCTTATGACTTAGGTTTGACTAAACTTGTCCAACAATCTCCCCTTCTTTGATTTTAACAACTTAAATTGATCTTAAAGAAAATCAAATGCATGAGTTATGAAGTTGGGATGGTTAATGATCAAATAATCAGAGAATTTTAAGTTTCAAAAAGTACGGCTCCTATAGTTATTGCTCACCCTTAACTTATGCTTTCTTTATGCACATTACTTATTCTCTCTCAATGTTGTTCTCTCCTCTTTTGGCAATATCAAAAAGAGTGTAAATTTTAAAGAGTGAATGAAGTGCATAAATTGAGATAAAGTAATCATAAGGAGCAAATAAGTATATAAAAAATAATATAACATATGAATAGCAACCACATAATATGAAGCAATGAATTGCAATAAACACTTTTATTTATTTAATAAACTATGAGATCATAAGCTTTACATTAAGAACATGAAAGAAACAATAGAAAAAAGAAATCCCAAAATAAACTAGAAGATGGGAGAACTATCATCGTCTCCATAATCATCAATGTCTTCATTCACCCCTCCACTTTGAGCTTCATCACCCTCCTAAACCTCTTGGTTATCCACCTATTCAGGTGTCCTAATCTTTAAAATCTGAAAAATGGTATGGAGTATCACCTACTTTCTTCTGAACATCCACTGGAACACTATGTAGGTGGGAGAGGAGGATAAATTGTCTCTTGATCATCCTTATCATCTTATCAAACTTTTTATTGATAGAGGTAAGAGTGATTTTGGCTTTGGGTTTAGGTTAGGGAGGTCGAACAAGTTGTGTTCCCTCTTTAATGACTAGCTTTTTTCTTTTGGAGGCTTGAAAGGTCTCTAGTTTCTTTACCCCAAAAGCACCCAATGTGTATGTATATGAATCAAGGTGTATGGCTTTGGCATTAATAAGGTAGAACAAGTCTATAAAGTTTTACGATGGAAAAATTTCTTAGTGAGGAATTTTTCATTTTCCTCATCAAGAGCACTGATGTAACAGTAGATGGTAGTGACATCGGATGGAAGAAGAAACTGACTTTTGGGTTTTGTACTCATATAGATCAATTGGTCCACAAGATAACGACCAGTTTGTAGTGTTTTTTCTTGGTAAGACATAAAAGAAAAGTAAGATCCTTTTAGGATACTTTCTCATTACCATCCCCTCTTATTTAACAGAAAATGTGATGACACGGTGAAATAGCTAAAAGGGTAGGGTATGAATGTATTTGTCCAGGGAGGTATTGGGGTCATGTTTAGTTTCGATTGAAATTTCGAACCAAAACTCAGAGTAGATAATATCAAAGGCAGAGATGATGAATGGAATGTCATCCCTAACTTGAAGGTTAAAAAGATTTGAAAGTTACTCTAAGGTAATGTAAAAAGGATCCCCAAAGGCTCAAAATACTTACCTATATTGTCTAGCACGTGATTCCGCTGACTCAAGGTCACATTGCATATAAACTCCCACACAATCTCCTTACATCCGAGATAGTCATGAAAAATGAATTTGTTCCACCCTAAAATTGATAGATATGTATGGATTTCATCCTTGATCCTAAGAGACTAAAGGAGTAATGTCAAGGGAATTTTATTCGATAGGATTATCTTGGAGGAATTTACCTTGTATCAATCTTTCTCCTCCTTCATGATTCCATTCATCATATGTAGATCAGGAAGACCAGAAGGATAGGCTACTGCCTTTCCCTTCTCTATTCTTGAGGCTTTCTTGGGGACCATAATAGATGAGGAATGATTATAAGATGTTTGAGAGTAAGGAAGAAAAGAGATAACGATTTCTAGCAAGAGTGAGTAGAAACACCATTTCAAGGATTTATATAGGCCATGAAAGGGTCTAAAAACGACCATTAATGGTCAAAAAATCATTTAATGAGGCGATGCAATTGGTTGGCAGTCAAATTAGTTAAATGTAGGTAGTTTCTCAAATTTGCAACCGCAATCTTCAATTCGTCACCGCGATCTTCAAGTTGTGATCGCTAATTAAGAAATATCCAAGTAATGAATACAAAATTCTAAGGAAATGATGTGGTCAATGGTCAAAACATTTAAAATTTGAACAAATTCACAATGAGTAATGAAAGTTGCGACCACGAATTGATGGTCGATAGATGAATAAAGAGTGCATGTAAATTGCGACCACGAATTACAAGGCAGAAAAGAAAATTATGAAAGGATAACATCTGACTTTCTAGGGTATGATCCATTTAATACATTGATGCTTAATTCAGGCAAATTGGCTTAGAAAGGCACAATTGTACACAAAATTAAGACATCAAAGAGATAAATATCATATGCATCATACACATAATAATCAATCAAGTATGAAAAATGCACCACACAAAGTTCATTCTAAGATATCTAATTTTTCACTTCAGGGAGATTTCATCAAGCATTCCCAACTCTCTCTTAATAAAGTTCATCCTTTCTTCATTGAAAGGTTTTATGAAAATATCCATAAGTTAATGAATAGTGTCTATAAATTCTAGCACTACATCACTATTTTTGACATGATCTTTAAGGAAATGATGCCTAATGTCTATATGTTTGCTCTTAGAATGTTAGATGGGATTCCTTGAAACATTTATCACACTAGAATTGTCACATTTGATGGGAATGTGATCAATAACTTTTCCATAATCATTTAATTGTTATTTCATCTAAGGGACTTGGGTGCAACAACCCGCAACTATATATTCAACTTCAGCAGTAGATATGGCAACCAAAACTTACTTCTTACTAAACACAGATACTAAACATTCTCTTATGAATTGACAAGTTTTAGAAGTGTTCTTTCTATCTAGAAGACTACCAGCATAATCCGTATCCGAGTAACCTATAGGGGTAAATGAAGAATCTCGAGGACACCATAAACCTAGATGCAATGTGCCATATAAATATTTGAAAACTTTTAATAGCATTTAAATGAAATTCTTCAGGACAATATTGAAACCTAGCACACTTGCATACACTAAACATTATATCAGGTTTAGAAGCAGTGAGATAGAGTAGAGAACCAATCATACCTCGATATCTCTTCTCATCAACCAACTTACCCGATTCGTCCTTGTCTAACTTGATAGTAGCACTTACTAGTGTTTTTGCTACTTTATATCCTTTTATGCCAAATTTCTTGATAATATCCCTTGTGTATTTGGCTTGGTTGATGAAGATCCCTTCTTTGGTTTGCTTGATTTATAGACTAAGGAGAAACTTCAGCTCTCCCATTATGCTCATCTCAAATTCCTTAGTCATACACTTAGAAAAATCCTTACAAAGAGATTCATTAGTAACACTAAAAATGATATCATCAACATAAATTTGCACCATTAGTATATCATGATTATGCCTTTTAACAAATAAAGTTGTGTCAACCTTCCCTTTTTGAAATCATTTTGCAAAAGAAAAGAACTAAGCCTTTCATACCAAACTCTTGGAGCTTGTTTCAAACCATACAAAGCTCTATTCAATTTAAAAACATAATTTGGAAAAATATGTGATTTAAAACTAGGAGGTTGTTCAATATAAACTTCCACCTTAATGACACCATTTAAGAAAGCACTTTTGACATCCATTTGAAATAGTTTGAAATTCATGTGACATGGATATGCCAAAAGAATCCTAATGGCCTCTAATCTTGGTACGAGGGCATAGGTTTCGTCATAGTCAAATTCTTCTTCTTGATTGTAACCCTTAGCAATCAATCTAGCCTTATTTCTAATGATAAACCCTTGCTCATCTAATTTATTCCTAAACACCCATTTGTAACCTACAGTAGGGTGTTCCTTAGGACTAGGAACAAGTTCCCACATATTATTTATCTCAAATTGGTTGAGTTCCTCTCGCATAGCAATCACCTAACTCTCATCATTAAGAGCCTTATCAATAGATTTTAGCTTAAATTGAGAAAGAAAAGCAAGATTATTATCTAAAGTGTTGAGTTGAGATCTAGTACCTATACCTTTAGAAGAAGCACCAATGATTAGGTCTTTAGGGTGATGCTTGGAAAATTTTCAATCCTTGGGAATATCTTAGTTTGATGATTCCACTTATTGATGTTGAGGGTCTTCATCTTCTCTTAATGATTTGCTCTCATCATGATCCTTATCCACCTCTCTTGTAGTATACTCTAAATCTAATTTCTCAAAATCACCTACAAGATCATCGATAAAAGAACCTTTCCTAAGATCAAGCTTACTAGATTCATCAAACACGATATTCATAGACTCTTCAACAATCATTGAACTCTTATTAAAATCCATAGACTTTGCTAGTGGTGGATTAACCTAAGAAAATGCCTTCATTGGTTTTTGAATCAAATTTCCTAAGATTATCCTTAGTATTCAAGATATAACACTTACACAAAAATACTCTTAGGTATGATAACTTAGGTTTTATACCATTCCATAGCTCATAAGAAGTTTTATTAAGAATGGGTCTTTTGAAAACTCAATTTGCAATATAACATGAAGTATTAATAGCTTTGGCCCAAAAGTAATTTAGTAATGAATACTCATTGAGCACAGTTCTAACCATCTCTACAAGTGTTTTGTTTTTCCTCTCTACAACACCATTTTGTTATGGTGTTCTATGAGTTGAGAAGTTATGAAAAATCCTATTATCTATGAAATAAGATTCAAAAGATTCATTTTGAAGTTCTTTTCCATGGTCACTTCTTATGGAAGAAATAAAGTAATACTTTTCATTTTGAATCCTTTTTACAAAATCTTTTAAAAACATCAAAAGTAGCATACTTATGAGCTAGAAAGGAAACCCAAGTAAACCTAGATTAATCATCAAGGACAAGTGCATAATGTTTTTCGCCTAAATTAGCACTCCTTGTAGGTCATATCAAGTCCATATGAATTAATTGAAGAGGTCTAGATGTACTTATAATATTCTTTGATGTTGTTTTCCCATTTGTCCATGACCACATATCTTGTCTCCAGAGAACTTTAGCTTGGGAAGACCTTCCACTAGCTTTCCTTTTGTTAAGCTTTGCAATAGCTCCATGCTAGCATGTCCAAGTCTTCTATGCCAAAGCCAAGCTTCATTGCTAAGAGACACAAAACACTTAAAGGATTGATTAGCCAAATTGTCTAAGTCAATTAGGTAGGTATTACCTTTCCTTTCACCCTTGAAAATTACCTTTTTAATCCACCAAAGTGGTAACTGGGCATTCTTTAGGGTCAAAGGCGACTTCATTACCCTTATCACATAATTGACTTACACTTAGCAAATTATGTTGTAAGCTATCCACAAGTAAAACATCATTAATAAGAGAATAACCATTCTTACCAATGGTGCCAATGCTAATTACCTTACCTGTGGCATTATTTCCAAATGTGATGTTGCTACCCTCCTTTTCTCTTATGGCCATGAATAGTCTCTTATTGCCTGTCATGTGCTTTGAGCATTCACTATCCACATGCTAATCATTTGCTTTATTAGTGGTTGTTAAACAATCCTACACAACACAAGTAAATCATTTTTTCTTTGGTACCCAAGCCTACTTAGTCCTAAAGGTTTAAGTTTAGAAGGATCCTCTAACTTGAGGTGTGCCTTCTTAATATAATAATAAATATTTATCTGACCAAACTTCATGCAATAATGGCATTGGAGTTTAGACTTATGAGTCTTTCTCCTATACATCGCCTTGGTATGAGGTGGGGGTTTTCTCGTACCAACATGATGTGAATGTGAGTATGAACATGAATGAATAGGTGCAGAAGTAAATTTTGTGTATGTGTTTGGTTGAACATGCTTTTTATTGTAAATGTTTACATGATTAGCCTTCCTAAAATAGGCCTTAAGCCTTGTTGTACATTACTTTTGCCATTAGGCAATGATTGTTTAATGTTTTGAGCACTTTTCTTTCCAACCACCTCAACACTTGATCCTTGAAGTATTGAGGCTCTAATAAATGTTGTGAGTGAAGGTGTAAAAGAAGAGGCTCCATTGAAGTCTAGACCATGTCAAACTAAGGGAGGTCCTTGTGATACAATAAGTGTGTCCAAAGCTTCATTTTTCTTGTGGAACTTAGAAATAGAGTTTCTAAGCTCAATGACTTCACCCTTTAATGAGTATTTTATTTTCTCAATGAGTTTAGGGATGAAAATGATGTGGATAAACTCTCCATAGACTTCTTGCATTCCTTATTTGAAGCCTTCAATTCACTTACAAGACTGCATAGGGATTTCAACTCATCCTCTAATTTGGTACACTTCTTCTTATGAGATTTCATTTGTGACTTATATTTGTCATATTTTAAAGTGAGAGCTTCTAAAATCTCATCATCTACATCATCTAACTCATCAAATTTTGTATAAAAGTGAGGTGAAGAGCTTACCTCAATAGATGAATCTTCTTGAGCCATGAAGCACAAATTCGCAACCTCTTCATCTTCATCTTCTTCACTTGAGCTATCATCGTATGAGGCTTTGAAGCTTTTCTTTTTCTCTTTATCCCATTTCATCTTCTTCTTTAATTTGGGGCAGTCATATTTGATGTGGCCTTGCTTATCACATTCATAATAAGTGGCATCACTTAATCTTTCCTTATAGTTTGGAGTTGCTTTCATGAAGCTTCTTCTTTCCTTTTTTCTACTAATAAGCTCCTTTGTTCTTCTTGAAAGCATTGCCAACTCTTCCTCCTCTTTGTCACTTTCCTCTTTACATGAGGCCACTTCAACTTCCTTCTCATTTGATGAAGAATTGAGAGCCAAGGTCCTCATTTCTGGTTTTTCTGATTTATCTCCTTGATCTCTCATATTCTTAATTTCTTCATCCTTCTTCAAGGCTAGCTCACGATTTAATAGCTTGCCTATTAGAACATCAATTAGCACCTTCCTTATTTCAGATTAGACTCTTTGGTTACTATAAACCCTGGCACCAAACTTTTCAAAAGGCAAAGATTTTAGGATTTTTTAATTTATCTCATGATTAGTGAGAATTCTCCCAAACTTCTTCATATTTGTGACAATTGCAATGAGCTTATTCAACATATTTGTGATACTTTCCTCCTTTTTCATCATAAATAGCTCCCATTCCATCACATGCATTTCAAGTCGGTTGGATTTCACCAAGGTAGTGCTTCATGGCAGTTTTCTAAGGCCTTCTAAATCCCATAAGCTATAAGACAATGTTGGACTCTTCCAATTTTTTCTATTGAGAAAGAACTTAGAAGGATTGCCATAGCTCTTTTGTTTCTACCATTAGATCTCCTATGAGCTTTAATGCACTCCTCTCAAGGTATCAATTCCTCACTTCGATCCATCACCTTGGTAGGTGGCTTCCATTCCTTTTTCACAATGTCCCAGACGTCTACCACATCACTATCCAGATAGATTTCCATCTTATACTTCCAATGAGTATAGTCTGCTCCATCAAAAGATGACTTGAGGTAGGTGTGGATTTGTTCTTGTGCCTTGATCTTTTCTCACATAATTAAGCTTTGAAGTGAGACTTGGTTCTGACACCACCTATTGGCCCAGTGCACTAAGAAGGGGGAGGGGGTTGAATTAGTGGAAGACTAAAAATTTAAAAGAAGGGTAAGGTCCTTAGAGAGTTAAAAATGAGAAGAGAAAATAAACATAAGATGTTTATAGTGGTTGGGGTTTTAACAATATCTACTCCCTAATTTTTCACAATTAGGTATTCCACTCAATTAAACTGGTGTTTTCAAGCTCACACCAAACTTATACAATTTATGTTTTATGGCTCACATACAACCCTTACAACTTGTATTTTTAGGCTCATGCAAAACCTCTCACAAGTGTTTTAGATAGGCTTACACTTCTACCTCTTACAAGAGTTTTGGAAGCTAGGCTAACTCTTAACCTACTTATAGAGGTGTTTAATGCTCACACCAAACAATCAATAGCACATAAAGAAAAATAAGAAGAATGAGTAGCAAATTGGTAAGAGTTTTATTACAATAAATGAAATTCTCTTGCATTTATATTTGTTTATTGGTGTATTTATAGGCAACAACCACCAAAGAGACGTTACTCAAAAACTATCCCTAAATCTCTAACTTGTGTTAGGTAGATTTTGCATTAAATTCCTATAAGACGGAAGTCATAGTAGTGACTATAATTTCACGATCGTGTTTTTCCAATTTACATTAAGGAGCTAAAAATCAAGACAAAGAATCCTGTTATGTGCCTAATGACTAGTCCACGTGTCCGTCACCTATTAGTTGTCTAAGAAATGTAGCCATTGTGTGTAGCCAACCACTTAAAAGTCATGGTCATAATTAAATTTCTATTCAGCACGATCGAGACTGCGAATTCCTCTGTTTAATAAAGAGACAACATTTTCTTAAGTCACGATAGTGACATATGCTACGCCTTTGTAATTTTTTATATTTCAATGGTTACCTTAGACACTTGGCATGTTGTGATTAAAATTTTGGTTCCCTCCTTCCTATTATGGAATTTGTGGCCGTGACATATGATGCAAATGCCACTGCAAATTCGTCTATGAATCAAGTAGGCTTCGTCCAGTTGAGTCGTGACTACGAATTCGTTCGTGAATTCTTCTAGCCTAGCTTTATCCATCCTTAATGCAAGGTTGCGATCACAAATTAGGGGATATTGATCGCAAATTTGGATGTCCTTCTAAAAGTTGAAGATTTTGACTTTCATCCAACTTCTAATGAGAAAATAACTTATACATTGCAAAACAACACTTAAACAAAACATTACAACTAATCAATGTCCATTATCAAGATCAAAAGAGGCTTGTGACTTAGATTTGACCAACCTAGTCTAATAGAAACAACTAATGGAAATGAAGGCTTATACTATGGCAGGTCATCTCAAAGACATGTTCTCAGAGAAGGCTAGAATTAAAAGGTTCAATACCATTACGACTTTGCTCTCGTGCAAGTTAGCAACCGGTACCTCAGTTAGTCCTTATGTTCTGAAGATGAAGGGTCATCTTGAATCATTTGAAGAAACTTGGCCTTGCCATTAGCTAATAGTTGGTTCCTAACATCATTCTTCAATCTTTGTCTGATGCATATAATACATTCATTATGAGCAATAACATGCATAATATTGAGAAAAGTGTTTCATAATTGCATGGGATGCTTAAGACTGCTGACACTAGAAAGGTTTTGATGGTTAATAAGGGGAAGGGTTTGAAGAAGAAGGGAAAGGGAAAGAAAAAGGCTACAAAGGACTTAAAGAAGCCCAAGCCCAACCCTAATCCCAAACCTCTAAATGAGGGAGTATGAAATTTATTTAATGAGTAGACTCATTGGAAGAGAAATTATAAGCTTTATTTGGACAATTTGAAAAGGAAAAGAGACATTTGAGTTGCTACTCTAGGTATACATGTCATAGAGATCAATTTATCTACTTTTGAATCCATTTCATGGGTATTAGATACTGAATCTAGATCTCACATTTGTAACAATATGAAGGGTCTAAAAAGGAACAGATATTTGGCCAATGGTGAAGTAAACCTATGAGTTACGAATGGAGTAAAAGTTACTACCTTAATAGTAGAAACTTTTTAGTTAGCTTTGCCTATTGGACTTATTTTGACATTAAATAATTGTTATTATGTCCCTACTTGAGTAGGAACTTTTTTTTTTTGTCTCTTGTTTAGACGTGGAAGGTTTGAAATTTTTATTAAGAATAATGCTCCATTTCTTATGCTAACATGCTTTATGGTTATGATCATCTATCAAATGGTCTTTATGTCCTAAATCTTGAAAATAGAAATATTGAGTCCATCTATAATATTGATACCAAAAAGTATAAATATAATCACACAAATTCTTATTATCTTTGGCACTGCCGTCTGGGCAGCATAAATAAGAATACATATTACAGCTTCAGTAATATAAACTTTTGAATTCATTTGATTTTGAATCATTTGAAACATGGAAGTCATGTTTATTAAGTAAAATGACTAAGGCCTCTTTCATAGGGCATAGTAAAAAGGCTAATGACTTATTAGGTCTAGTAAATATCAATGTATGTAGACCATTAAGTTCAAATACTAAAGAAAGTTTCTAGTACTTCCTTACTTTCACAGATGGTTATGGCAAGTATGGTTATATCTATCTTATTACCTTCACAGATGATTATAACAGGCATGGCTATATTTATCTTATGAATCATAAGTTTGAATCTTTTAAAATGTTCAAAATTTTCAAGAATGAAATATAAAACCAACTTGGAAAAAACATTAAAGCACTTCAATTAGATCAAGGTGGTGAATATGTAAGCTAAGAATTTACTAATCATCTTTGAAATTGTGGGATAGTTTCACAATTAAATTCACCAAAAAACACCATAGTGGAATGGTGTATCTGAATAGAGAATTCAAACCTTATTAGATTTAGTTCAATCTATGATGAGTTATACCGATCTTCCAATCTCTTTTTAGGGATATGCTTTGGAAATTGTTGTATTCATACTAAACATAGTTCCATCCAAGGCAGTTGAAATGACACCATATGAGATATGGTTAGGAAATCTCCTAGTTTGTATTTCTAAAGATTTGGGGCTGTTATGATTATGTGAAGGTTCAA
This sequence comes from Omphalea diandra, assembly GCA_949677035.1. Taxonomy (NCBI): domain Eukaryota; kingdom Viridiplantae; phylum Streptophyta; class Magnoliopsida; order Malpighiales; family Euphorbiaceae; genus Omphalea; species Omphalea diandra. The sequence goes on along the minus strand of CATIWR010618178.1, from coordinate 15,315 downwards.
ATTTTAAAGAAATTTGCACCCAAATCAAACAAATGCTCTTTTGTGGAATATCCTAAAAAAACTAAAGGATATTACTTTTATAATACTTTTGAGAACAAAGTGTTTGTCACTTAGAATGGTGTCATTTTAAAAAGAAACTTCATTTCTAAAAGAACCAATAGGAGCAAAGTTCATCTCATATAAATTCGAGAACCACAAAATAGTGTTGAACCACATATGGAATCTCAATAGGATTGATAAATAGTTATGGAACTTATGCACATAACATAAACTCCAAGAAGGTCTATAAGAGCACGTCAAATACATAAGAGATATGAATTTATCTTGACTAATAGTAAAGAAGTGATGCTTGCAGACCAAAGTGAGCCTACATCCTATCAAGAGGTTGTGGATAGTCCAAACTTTGAGAAATGGCTATAAGCCATGAAGTCTGAAATGCAATCCATGTATGATGAACAAGCATGGAATTTGATTGATCCGCTTGATAGGTGCACATGTGTTTTTAAAAGGTAAATATATATGGATTATAATGTGCATACCTACAAAGCAAGACTGGTTATAAAAGGTTATAAGCAAACACATGGCATAGACTATGATGATACCTTTTCACCAGCAACATACTATGATTATGAGATGTGGCAAATGGACATCAAAATAACGTTTTATTGGACCAAGATAGTTAATCCTAAGTCTTAGACCTCTTTTGATCTTGACAAAGGAGATTGATCAATTATAATATTTTAATTAAGTGTTATTTTGCAGTTTTTAGTTAGTCTCTAAATTGGTAGTTGGATGGAGTTCATCATCTCTAAAGAAAGCAAAAGGTCTCCTAATTTGTTATCGTAACTTTAAATATCTTGACAGCTACTTAGATTAAGGTAGATTGAAAATTGGATAGGCAAATTTGCGAGCCACTTCCCTGTCGCGATTCATCCAAATATGGAAGTGGCAAAGTCATAAACAAATTTATGGTGTGTGTCACGCCTCAGTCACGACAATGAATTACAAAGTAACTCAAAAGGGAATCAAGTTCACAACCACATCATGACAAGTGTCCCAGGTGACCGTTGGAAGACAAAAATTACGATAACAACTTGTGGGTAGCGACCACAAATCATAAAGAAGAAGATGAACATTTTGACAAACGAATTTGCGTCCCAAGTCCTGCCCTGTACAAGAAAAATTGCGACTGCTACTTTTATGAGCAAGTGAAAGGCAATGACTATATTTTCCTAGTGGACTAATGAGAAGATGACACGTGGACTAGCCATTAGACACAAACGAGGATTTTCACCACAATTTTAGGCTCTTATATGGAAATTGGAAAATCGCGACTGCAAAAGAGTAATAGCGATCGTGAATGAAGCCTGATAAGCATTTAATGTAAAATTTGTCTAACATAATTTGGAGATTTGCTACCAGTTTTGTTGCAATGTCTCCTTGGTGGGTAAAGGCTATAAATACCTCACCAAATAAATGTAAATGCATGAGAATTCATTAATTTGTAACTAAGCTCTTGCAATTTTGCTACTCAATCTTTTCTATTCTTTAAGTGATTGTTTGGTGTGAACATAAACTGTTTGGTGTGAACATAAACACCATTTGTAAAGGTTGTAGTATGAGCCTATAAAAATAATAAAGAGAGGTTGTTGTGTGAGCCTTAAAAATACATAGTGTAAAGGTTGTTGTGCGAGCCTTAAAAACACATAGTGTAAAAGTTATTGTGTGAGCCTTGAAAACATATGTGTAAAAGTTAGGTGTGAGCTTAGAAACACCATTTAAAGTTAGTAGAACACCCAATTGCAGAGAATTGGGGAGTGGACGTAGGGTCGATTATACCCGAACCACTATAAATCGTGTGCCTTTTTCTTTACTCTTCTTTATCTCTTTAGTCCATTTTTTTATATACACCAATTTAATCCCCCCATTTCTTGGTGCTTAAGGCCAACAAATGATATCAGAGCCAAGCCTCACATTATAGCCTTAATTGGGTGAGAAAAGATCAATGGTACAAGAAGAAATCCATTCACACCTCAAGCTTGACTTTGATGGACCCTACTATACTCATTGGAAGTGTAGAATGGACATCTATCTTGACACAGATGTGGTGGATCTTTGGGATGTGGTTGTTAAAGAATCGAAGCCACCCACTAAGGTAGTGGGTGGAATTGAAAAACTTATCCCAAAGGAAGAATGGGTTGAAGCTCACTAGAGATCAAATGGCAAAACCAAAAGGCCAATGGCCATTCTTCTAAGCTATCTCTCTAGAGAAGAGATTGGAAGAGTGCAACATAGTCAAATAACACATGCCATTTAGAAGACACTTGAAAACTACCATGAAGGCACAACACTAGTTAAGTCAAGTCGGTTGGAGATGTATGTGACATAATAGGAGCTATTCATGATTAAGGACAATGAAAGCATCACGAAAATGACAAATAGGATTCTATCTACCATCACCAACATGAAGAAATTTGGAAGGACTCTCACAAACTATGAGGTAAACATAAAAATCCTTAAAACTCTTCCTTTAGATAAATTTAGTGCTAGAGTGTGCATCATCCAAAAGTCCAATCTGGAGATTGGGAAGGTTCCAACAAACATGTTGATAGGCAAACTCTTAACTTATGAGTTGGTTTTATAAAAAGATGAGCAAATAAAGAAACTAAGAGGCCAAGGAGATAAATTAGAAAAAGAAAGAAGAACCTTGGCTCTCAAATCCTTAACAAAGGAGATAGAGGTAAAAATCACCTCAAGTGATGAAGAGAGTGACAAGGAAGAAGATGAGTTAGCAATGCTCGTAAGAAGGACAAAGGAATTGATCAAAAGAAGAAAAGAAAGAAAAAGTTTCAAGAAGATAGCTTCTAGTCCAAGAGAAAAATCCAATGATGTCACTTGCTATAAATGTGGCAAGCAAGGCCACATCAAGTATGAGTGTCCCAAATTGAAGAAGAAGAAAAGGTGGGATGAGGAGAAGAACAAGAGCTTTTCAGCCACTTGGGATGATAGCTCAAGTGAAGCAGAGGAAGAAAGAGAAGTTGCCAATATTTGTTTCATAGCACATGAAGATTCTACTAATGAGGTAAGTACTTCTTCCCATTCAAATTTGGATTTTGAATTTGATGAGATAGATGAAGAACTTCTAGAGGCCTTAACTATGAGATTGAAAAATATAAGTCACAAATGAAATCTTAAAAAAGAAAATGTCAAAAATTAGAGGATGATTATAAATCCCTGAATGACATTATAATAGAATTGAGAGCATCTAATGATGAGCTCAAAAAATCTATGGATAGTCTTTCTACATCATTTTTTCAATGGCTTCACTAAGAAAGGAGAATGACACTCTAAAGGGAGAAGTCATTGAGCTTAGAAGCTCAATCTCTAAATTCCATAAAGGAAAAGAAGCCTTGGATAGATTAATTGTGTCACAAAGACCACCACTAATTAGACATGGTCTAGGCTTCAATGGAGTATTTTCATCATCTCAAACCACATTTGTTAGAGCTTCATAACCTCAAACCTCAAGGGATGAAAAGTGCTCCTGGCACTAAGCCTCTTAAGCCTAAGGGCAAAGGAAGGCTCCTTCAAGCTATAGAGCCAAGACTCAAAGAGCTAACCATGCCTACATGTACAACAAATAGCATGGTCACTCTCATACGAAATTCTCTACTCCTACTCATCATACATGTACATGCATGCATTCACATGGTCAAGGTATGAGAAAGCCTCCTACTCGTACTAAAGATGTGCATAAGAGAAAGACTCCCAAGTCTAAACTCCAATGCCATTATTGCATGAGAATTGGACACATCAATATTCATTGGTATATTAGGAAGGCTCACTTTAAATTAGAGGACCCTTCAATTCCTAACCCCCTAGGACCCAAGTACGCTTGGGTACCTAAGAAAAGGTAACTCACTTTTATTATGTAAGGAAGTGTGGCAACCACCAAATCAAGCAATTGGCATATGGATAGTGGATGTTCTAAGCGTATGATTGGAAATAGAAAGCTATTCATGACATTGAAAGAAAATATGGTGGAGATGTCACATTTGGTAACAATGCCAAGGGTAAGGTAATTGGCATTAGAACCATTGGTAAGAATGGTTGCTCTTTAATTGATAATGTACTTTTAGTGAGTGTCTTACAACTTAATTTGTTAAGTGTAAGTCAACTATGTGACAAAAATAACAAAGTGACCTTTGATCCTATGGAATGCTGAGTCACCACTTTAATGGATGATAAGGTTATTTTCAAAGGTGAAAGGAAAGGCAATACCTACTCAATTGACTTAGATAATTTGGCTAACCAATCATTTACTCCATTTTTTTTATATACACCAATTCAACCCTCCCTTCTTGGTGCCTAGGGCCAATACATTTCTTTAAGGAAATCATCTTAAGGTTGTATATATGACACAATTGATGATTTTGTTGGTCTTGAGAATTCTATAAAGGTTTATAAGCTTTAAAGGTCTATTGGACTAGGTTGGTCAAACCTAAGTCAAAAGCCTCTTTTTATCTTGACAATGAAGATTGATTGGTACTAATGTTTTATTTAGGTTTTGTTCTTGCAATATATAAGTTAGGTTTTCAATGGAAGTTAGATGGAAGTCTAAATCTCTAACTTTAAGTAAGACATCCTAATTTGTGGTTAGGATCCCTTAATTTAAGAATGCGACCCTATAATAAGGATATATGAAGTTAGGCTAGAAGAATTTACAGAGGAAATCGCAGTTGTGATCTAGCCAAGGAAAACTTAATAGTCACATAGTGGAATTCGCAGTGGTGTTCATGTCCTATGTCGTGACTATAAATTTCATAGCTAAAAGGAGGGAACCAAGTTTGCAACCACAACACACTAAATGTCTAAAGCAATCATTGGAATATCGAAATTTGTAAGGGTGAAGCATCTTTTGCGACCACAACAAAAGAAAGTGTTTTCTCCTCACTAAACAAAGGAATTTGCGATCTCAGTCACACCTAGGAGGACATCAACCATCACTATAAATTTTGGTTAAATAGTGAAACATAACAATATATCTCTTGGAGCATCAATGGCACATTGACACGTAAACTAGCAGTTAGACACAAAATGAGGTTCTCTACCACGATTTTGTACTTCCTAATGTAAATTAGAAAATCGTGACAACAAAATGCCAATCACGATCGCGACTTCAGTCTGATAAACATTTAATGCAAAATTTTCCTAGCTTACCTTAGAGATTTAGGCATAGTTTGTGAGTAATGTCTATTTGGTGGATGTTGCCTATTAATACTCCACCAAACTTAAGTAAATAAAAGAGAATTTCATTAATTATAACCAAACTCTTGTAAATTTACCTCATAACTTTTTATTATTGAGTATGATTTCTTGATTGTTTGGTGTTAGCTTTAAATACCTTTGTAATTAGGTTGAGAGTTAGCTTAGTTTCCAAAACTCTTATAAAGGTTAAAGTGTAAGCCTGTTCAAAACACTTGAGTAAGGTTTTGTGTAAGCCTAGAAACACAGAGTGTAAGGGTTATGCGTGAGCCATAAAATACAATTGTACAAGTGAGGTATGAGATTGGAAACACCATATTAAGTTAAGTGAATTCCTAACTATGAAGAATTAAGGAATGGACGTAGGATTGGTTAACACCCAAACCACTAAAAATATTTTATCTTTATTGCTTATACTTCTTCTCAATTCTTTAAACACCTAACATTCCCACCAAATTTTTTAATCTACCACCAATTCACCCCCTTCTTAGTGTACTAAGGTCAACAAGGTCCATTTATGGAAAACCTTAGAAGAAATTGGAATGGTCTAACATTGCCTCATAGCTCATAGGATTTGAAAGGCCTTGGAAAACTACCATGAAGGCATTACTTTGGTGAAGTTTAGTAGGCTTGAAATGTATGTGGTTGAATGGGAGTTATTTATGATGAAAGAGAATGAGAGCATCACAGATATGACAAATAGGCTCATTGCGATTGTCATAAACATGATGAAGTTTAGAAGAATTCTCACCAATCATGAGGTAAATTCAAAAATCCTTAAATCTTTACCTCTTGAAAAGTTTGGTGCCAGGGTTTGCAACATCTAAGAGTCAAATCTAGAGATTGGGAATGTGCCAACCGATGTTCTAATAGGCAAGCTTCTAACTCATGAGCTAGCCTTGAAAAAGGATGAAGAAATGAAGATAATGAGAGGATAAGGAGATAAATCAGAAAAACTAAAAATAAGAACCTTGGCTTTCGTATATTCATATAAGGAAAAGGAAGTTGAGGTGGCTCAAATGAAGAGGAAAGTGACAAAGAGGAGGAGGAGCTAGCTATGCTTTGAAGAAGAATAAAATAGCTAATAAGGAGAAGAAATGAAAGAAGAAGATTCACGAAAGCAACCCCAAACCCTAATGAAAGGTTAGGTGATGTTAGATGCAATGAATATGGAAAACAAGACCACATCAAGTATGAATACCCTGAATTGAAGAAAAAGAAGAAGAAAAAGAAGAAAAGGGACAAGGAGAAGAGAAAAAGCTTCAAAACCATTTGGGATGATAGCTCAAGTGAGGAGGATAAAGTGTAACAAGTTGCAAACTTGTGCTTCACAACACAAGATGATTCGTCAAATAATGTAAGTTCTTATTCTCATTCTTATGAAGAATATGATGAGTTAGATAATGTAGATGATGAGCTTTTAGAATATTTCAATTTGGGATATGAAAAATACAAGACACAAATGAAATCTTACAAGAAAAATATGTTCCAAGCTAAAGGATGAATTTAAATCCTTTAACAATCTTATAAGTGAATTAAGAACTTCAAATGAAGAACTCAAAAAATCTATTAAGAGTCTTTCAAAATCATTTTCATTCCTTAACTCCTTGAGAAAGGAAAATTAATCCATAAAGGGTGAAGTCATTGAGCTTAGAAATATTTATAAGTTTCACAATGGAAAGAAGGCTTTGGATACACTTATTATATCTCAAAAACCTTCTTTAGTGAGACATGGTATAGGCTTCAATAAAGCACCCTCATCTACTCCATCACCTATAACCTTCATAAGAGCCTTATCGCCTCAAACATATGGCATGAGGTAGTTGGTAGGAAAAGTGCTCAAACCACTAAGCCACCAATGCCCAAAGGCAACGTCAAGGCTTAAAGCCTACTCCAAAGAAGGAAAATCATGCATATATTTACAACAAAAAAGCATGCTCACCCAAACACACACATAAAATTCACTTCTACACCCATCCATTCATGTTCATGCTCACATTCACACCATGTTGGTATGATAAAAACTCTCACTCATACCAACGCCATGTATAGGAGGAAGACTTATAAGTCTAAACTCCAATGCCACTATTGCATGATGTTTGGTCACATCAACATTCATTATTGTATTAGGAAGGTAGACCTCAAGTTGGGGGGGTTCTTCTAGGACTAACTCCCTAGGACCTAAGTACACTTGGGTACTAAAACAAAAATGATTTATTTATGTTGTGTAGGATTGTTTGGCATTCACCAATGAAGAAAATGATTGACATATAGATAGTGGATGCTCAAAGCACATGACGAGCAATAAGAAGCTATTAATGGCCCTACAAGAGAATGAGGATGGGAATGTCACATTTGGAAACAATGCCAATGGTAAGGTAACTGGCATTGGCACAATCGGTAAGAATGGTTGTTCTCTCATTAATGTTGTTTTACTTATTAATGGATTACACATAATTTGCTTAGTGTAAGTCAATTAAATGATAAGGGTTATAAAGTCACCTTTGACCTTAAAGAATGCTAAGTTACCACTTTGGTGGATAAAAGGTAGTCTTCAAGGGTGAAAGGAAGGGAAATACCTAACTAATTACTTTTGGGTTGAAGCTATCAATACTTCGTGTTATATTGCAAATCGTATTTTTAAAAGACCTACTCTTAATAAAACCTCTTATGAGTTTTGGAATGGTAAAGCCTAATTTTCATACCTAAGAGAATTTGGATGCAAGTTCTATATCTTGAACACCAAGGATAATCTTGGAAATTTTGATTAAAAAACAAAAAAAGGTGTTTTCCTAGGTTATTTCACCACTAGTAAAGCCTATAAAGTTTTTAATAAAAGTTATATGGTTATCAAAGAATCCTTGAACAATGTGTTTGATGTATCTAGTAAACTTGATTTTGGGAAGGTTCTCTTATTGATAATCTTGTAGGTGACTTTGAGCAATTGGAATTCAAGTCAACCACAAGAAGGTGAATAAATACCATGATGAAAGCAAGTCATCAGGAGAAGAAGTGGAACTTTAACATCAACAAGTGGAAACCATAAATCAAAAGTTTTCCAAAGATTGGAGATTCTCCAAACATCACCCAAAGAACCTAATCATTGGTAATACATCAAAGGGTGTAGTACTAGATCTCAACTCAATTCTTTAGATAATAATGTTGCATTTGTTTCTCAATTTGAGCCAAAATTTATTGATAAGGCTCTTGATGATGAGAGTCAAGTAATTGCAATGCACAAGGAACTCAATCAATTTGAGAGTAATAATGTATGGGAACTTGTTCCTCGGCCTAAGGAACACCCTAATGTAGGTTATAAATAGGTGTTTAAAAATAAGTTGGATAAGCAAGGGTTCATCACTATAAATAAATCTAGATTGGTTGCAAAGGGATACAACCAAGAGGAAGGCATTGATTTTGATGAAACCTATGCTCCCATAGCAAGATTAGAGGCCATTAGGATTCTTTTAGCATATACATGTCACATGGATTTTAAACTTTTCTAAATGGATGTTAAAAATGTTTTTTAAATGGTGTCATTGAGGGGAAAGTTTTTATTGAGCAACCTCTTGGTTTTGAATCTCATGTCATTGAGCAACCTCTTGGTTTTGAATCTCATGTCTTTCTAAATCATGTTTTTAAATTTAATGGAGCCTTCTATGTTTTGAAACAAGCTCAAAGAGCTTAGTATGGAAGGCTAAGTTCATTCCTTTCGAAAAATGATTTTAGAAAGGGGAAGCTTGACATAACTTTATTTGTCAAAAGGCATAATCATGATATATTAATTGTGCAAATATATGTTGATGATATCATTTTTTATGTTACTAATGAATCTCTTTATAAGGATTTTGCCAAGTGCATGACTAGGGAATTTGAAACGAGCAAGATGGGTGAGCTCAAATTCTTCTTTGGCTTACAAATTAAGCAAATCAAATAAGGGATTTTCATCAACCAAGCCAAGTACACAAAGGATATACTTAAGAAATTTGGCATGAAAGGATGCAAAGTAGCAAAAACACCAATGAGAGCTACCATCAAATTAGACAAGGATGAATCAGGTAAGTCAGTTGATGAGAAAAGATACTGAAGTATGATTGGTTTTCTACTTTGAATGTGGATTATGACAGTAGTCTTTTAGATAGAAGAGCACTTCTGGAACTTGCTAATTCATAGGAGAATGCTCAGTGTCTTAGTAATGCTCAGTGTCTTAGTAATGCTTAGTGTCTTGGTTTAGTAAGATGTAAGTTTCAGTTGTCTTATCCACCACCAAAGTAGAGTATGTACCAGTGGGTTGTTATTGCACCCAAGTTCTTTGGATAAAACAACAATTAATGGATTATGGCAAAGTTATTGATCACATTCCTATAAAATGTGATAACATTAATGCATAAATCTTTCAAAGAATCATATCCTACATTCTAGGAGAAAACATAAAGACATTAAGCATTATTCCATTAGAAATCATGTCCAAAATGATGATGCGGTGTTGGAATTTATAGACATTAATCATCAACTTGCAGATATTTTCATTAAATCTCTCAATGAAGAAAGGATGAACTTCATTAAGAGAGACTTAGGAAAGTTTAAAGGAAGCTCCCTAAAGTGAAATATGGATCTTATTAGAATACTCCTTGTGTGGAGTATTGTTCTTGAATGATTGATTGTTATATGTGATGAAAGTGTAGTAGACTTTTTTGGATGTCTTAATTTTTTGTGTAATTATGTCTCTCTATGCCAATTTGTATGAATTAAGCATAAATATATTAAGTGGATCACAACTTAGAATGTCATTTTATCTTTTCATGTTCACTTTTTTTGCCTTGTAATCACGGTCGCTACTCTTTGATTCACAGTCGTAATTTACAGGAACTTGTCTTTTGTCTGTCAACCCATCAATTTGCAATCGCTACTTTCTTTCTCTACAGTGAACTTTTTCAAAATTCCAAAGTTTTGACCATTTACCACATTGGTTTCTAAGGATTTTTTGTTCGTTACTCAGATATTTTGTAATTAGCGGTCGCGACTTGTTGTTCGCGATCGCAAATTTGAGTAATTACCAATCATTAATTGATTTTACTACCAACTGATGACATCCCTTTAGTAAATGCATTTTTGACCATTTGTTACCATTTTTTACACATGTTCCTTACCCTATTTAAACCCTTGAAATAGTGTTTTAACTCACATTTGCTAAATTATTTCACCTCTCTTCATTCTTACTCTCAAAACCTTCTTCAAACTCTCTTCCATCTACAATGGCCCTTAAGAAAGCCTCCAAAGTAGAAAAAGGAAAAGCAATAGCTCAACGATCTAGCCATCATGCCCTGCACATGATGAAATGGGTCACTAAGGAAAAGAAGGATAGGTACAAGCCTAACTCTTCCAAGAAATCCAAAGAAACAAAATTCCCTCCACATTTCTCCTTAAGTCATTTTGGGATCAAGGATGAGATCCATGCCTATCTTTCAAAATTGGGGTGGAATGAATTCATTTTTGAAGATGAGCCCAGTTATGAGGAGATAATGCAAGAATTCATATACATTATATCCTTAAGTTGAAGAGCATAATCAAGAGCATGTCAGTATGAGCTGATATTTAGAGCCTTTGAGGATCTTTTTTTCATTACCTTTGAACAACCCTCAAATCTTTTCAATCTTCAAGTCGGCAATGACATTCCATTCATCATCTCCGTTCTTGACATCATTTATTCAGACTTTAGTCTGAAATTTCTATCGAGACCAAGAATGACTCAAAGACCTCCCTAGCTAAATATATATGAACCTTGCCCTACTAACTGCTTCATCGTATCATCACCTTCTATGTTAATGCAAAGGGTGATGGTAACAAAAAGGTCTCCTAAAAAGACCTAGCCTTCATTTTATGCTTGACTAAAAACAAACCAATCCAAATTAGCTAATACCTTGGATCAATTCATTCACATGAGTACAAAGCCAAAGAGCCAATTGCTTCTTCCCTCTCATATAATTGCCATATATCGTTATGTGGGTGCTCTTAATGAGGAAAATGAAAAATTCCTCACTAAAAAGCTTTTGCCATCCCAAAACTTTCTAGACTTGCCCTACCTTGTAAATGCCAAGGTTGTGATTGTACAGTTTCTGATAAATAAAAGTGTTATTTTTATCCTTTGAAATCGATTGCTTGATATGTTATGTGATTGCTCTTATTTGGTTCTTGTACTTATTTATTCTTTGTGTCTGCTTTAACTTAACTTATGCTTCATACACTTAACACCAATGCATTTTAGTTCAATATCTAATCATTACCCTCTTTTTTGTCTTGCCAAAAGGGGAGAAAGCTTAGTAGTAAAAGAATGTGCATAAGGAATGCACATAAGGGAAGTATAAGTTGAGAGGGAACAAATAACAATAGGAGTATTATTTTTCAATGTTATAAATCTTTGAGCCTTTGATTAACAAGTTTTTAAATCATTAACCATCTTAACTTCACACTCATGCTTTTCATTTTTTAAGTAAAATCAATTTAAGCTGTCAAAATCAAAATGGGGGAGATTGCTGGACTAGGTTGGTCAAACATAAGTTGAAAGCCTCTTTTGATATTGACAATGAAGATTGATTGATACTAATGTTTTGTTTAAGTGTTATGCTTGCAGTATATGAGTTAGGTTTTTATTAGAAGTTGGAAGTCTAAATCTCTAACTTTGTGTAAGACATCCTGATTCGCAGTCAAGATTCCATTATTCGCAACCGCGACCCTACAATAAGGATGGATGAATTTAGGCCAAAAGAATTCAGTAAGGAAATCGTAGCCACCATCTAGCTAAGGGAAACTTTACTGTCACATACAAGAATTCATAGTGGTGTTCACGTCATATGTCGTGATCGCAAATTTCATAGCTGAAAGGAAGAAACCAAGTCTGAAACCACAGTGCGCCAAATGTCCAAAGAAACCATTAAAATTCATAAGGGCAAAACACATGTCATGACTACAACCAAAAAAAGTGTTTTTTCCTCACCAAACACAGGAATTCACAGTCTCAGTTACGCCCAAGAAGGACATCAATTGTATTCGTGAATTTTGGTTAAACAGTGGAACATAATGGCTATATTTCTTGGAGCACCAATGGCACATCAACACGTGGAATAGCCATTAGACACAAAATGGGGTTCTTTACAGTGATTTCAGGCTTTTCAATGTAAATTGGAAAATTGCAATCATGAAATGCCAGTCACGACCACAACTTCAATTTGACAGGCATTTAATGCAAACTATGTTTAGCTTACCTTAGAGATTTCAAGCATAGTTTATGAGTAACAACTTTTTGTTGGATGTTACCTATAAATACTCCACCAAACATATGTAAATAAAAGAGAATTTCATTAATTGTAACCAAACTCTTGCAAATTTGCTTCATATATTCTTATTCTTGAGTGTGAGCTATTGATTGTTTGGTTTTAGCATTAAACACCTTTGTAATTAGGTTGGGAGTCAGCCTATCTCCCAAAACTCTTACAAAGGTTAAAGTGTGAGCCTTGTTGGACTAGGTTGTTCAAACCTAAGTCAAGACATTATTTTAATTTTGACAATATGGATTGAAAGGTTCTAATATCAATTTTAAATGTTGTTTTTGCATATATTTTGATAGAATCTCATTGGGAGTTGAATAAAAGTGATTAGAAGCAAAAAGAAAAAAAAAAAAAACTTCAACTATGAAAATTTGCCTTCAAAATTAGTGATTGTAAATTTTGAAAAAAGAGATGTTGAGATTCAAAAGTCGCAACCACAAATTTCAGTAGCGACCGTGAATTTCAGAAACAACATCTACATGATTATACATACGATTTCACAGTGACAATCACGTCCAAAATGGAAAATAGTGACTCCAAAATTTAAGATCCGTTAGAAAGATCCAACGGCTAGTTTTTGAAGAGACTAATGGTTTCATGCCATGTGGACTAGCCGTTAGATACAATTCAAAATTAGCGATTGCTAATTTAGTCTCAATCACAAATTTCATATGACGAGCATTCAATGCAAGATATGCCTAGCATAATTTAGAGATTTAGGCATAGTTTCTTCGTAACATCTCTTTGTTGGTTATTTGCCTATAAATACACCACTAAATGGACTTGAATGTAAGAGGAAAACCTTTGATATGTGCCAAAACTCTTACAAAGTTAATTCATAACTTTAATTCATTATTTCTTTGTACATAGTTTGTTGTGAGCATTAAAACCCTTAGGTTTGGGTTTGAGAGCGAGCCCTTGCATAGAAAAATCTTATTTAGGATTAAGAGTTAGCCTAGTTGTAAAACTCTTGTATAGGTTGAGTGTTAGCCTTGAGAAAACACTTGTAAGGTTTGATGTGAGCCTAAAACACTAGGTTGAGTGAGAGCCTTGGAAAAACACTTGTAAGGTTTGGTGTGAGCCTAAACACTAAGTTAAGTGTGAGCTTATAAAAACACTAGTGATTGAGTGAAACACCCAATTGGTGAATTGAGGAGTGGATGTAGGGTTGTTTAATACTTGAACCACTATTAAACTCTTATGTTCATTCTTCTCCTACTCTTCCTCTAATCTTTCATTGTTGTGAACATCCTCCATAATCAAAAGTTCAAATCTACCACAAATTCAACCCCCCCCTTCTTAGTGCACTAGGGCCAACAATTGGTATCAGAGCCATGTCTCATTTCATGCCTTAATTGTGTGAGAAAACATTAATGGCACAAGAAGGAGTCCATTCTTATCTTAATCCCACTTTGATGGTAATGATTATGCTCTTTAGAAGCATAAAATGGAGATCTATCTTAATAGCGATCTCATCAACTTATGGGATTATATACTTTAAGAGTGAAAGCCTCCAACAAAGATGGTGGAAGGAGTAGAGGTGGCAATTACAAGAGAAGAATAGAGTAAAGCACAAAGAAAGGCAAATGGGAAGAACAAGAGGGTAATGGTTATTCTTCTAAGCTTTATGTCAAGAGAAGAAACTAGAAGAGTCCAACATAGCCAAACTACATATGCCATATGGAAAGCATTAGAAAACTATCATGAGGGCATAACTCTTGTGAAATCAAGTAGGTTGGAGATGTATGTGATAGAGTGGGAGTTCTTCATGATAAAAGACCATGAAAGCATCACCAAAATGATAAATAGACTCCTCTCTATTGTCACAAACATGAAAAAGTTTGAAAGGAATCTTACTAACTATAAGGTAAATACTAAAATCCTTACATCTCTTCTATTAGATAAATTAGGTGCAAGAGTATCCAGCATTCAAGAGTCTAATCTAGAGATTAGAAAAGTACCAACTGATGCCCTCATTGACAAGCTTCTCACTCATGAGATGACTCTCAAGAAAGATGAAGAGATGAAGAAGCTAAGAGCATAAAGACATAAAGAAGAGAAGAAAACTCTAACCTTCAAAGCTCAAAAAGATTATTTAAGTTCAAGTGACACAAATGAAAGTGATAAAAAAGAAAAAAGCTTGCCAAAATATCAAGAAGGACCAAGGAGTTGATGAAAAAGAGAAGAGAAAGAATAATCTAAAGAAAGTCATCTTCCTATCATCACAAGGAAAAGAAGAAGACCTTTAAGGCTAATTGGGATGATGATTCAAGTGATAAAGATGAAGATGGAGATGAAGTAGCAAACTTTTGCTTCATGGCTTAAGAGGACTTCTCCAAAGAGGTAAATACTTTCACACACTTTTATGATGATTATGATGCATTTGATGATATAGATGATGAGCTTTTAAAAGCTTTCACTTTGAAATGTGACAAATATAAGTCATAAATGAAAACTTACAAGAAAAAATGTTCCAAACTAGAGGATGAATTTAAATCCTTAAACGATCTTGTAAATGAGTTTAGGACTTCTAATGAAGAACTCAAAAAGACTCTAACAAATCTTTATAAGTCTTCATCCTCTTTTAACTCTTTGAGAAAGGAAAATGATTCTTTAAAGGATGAAGTTATAGAACTTAGAAACTCCATCTCTAAATTTCATAAGGGGAATGAAGCTTTGGATACACTTATTATATCACAAAGACCTCCTTTAGTTAGGCATGGTT